>JAGDQP010010836.1:31729-47072 GCA_022664845.1 Lepisma saccharinum
GGGATCCTAAAACCCACTACGTCCACCGCCACCAACCCTAAGGCTGTTGCCACAAACCAAGGAACTTGGCTCATCCGTCTCCCATATCACACCTTTTTAGGGCTAAGGAACTTGGCTCCACTTTTTGCACCTCTGGTGTTTTTGTTCGGATATAAAATATAGTTCGAAGAAAGGTGATAACGTGACAATGATTTCTTTCTGAGAATATCTGCGTCTTATACGAAGATCGTAGATAGAAAATAAATCGCTGTTTTCAATTGCGATATACCAAGATGACTAGTGATGTATTTATTGGCTGGTTCGAGGCAGGTTTTTACCAGAATTTTACGTTTGTGGGAAATTGATTATGTCAAGGGGGATGCAAGAAAAATCTATATTAATTTCTGTTCATGTAATTAAGAAGTTATATATATAGTATGAAATTTTTACAAAATATTTCTGGCAAACAGGAACCTAGCAATATTACATATTTACATTGTATTAGAATAACTAAAATTGAGAACAATAATTTATGTGTCTATGAAAAATCCGGTGAATCAGAAACTTTTAATTTTTATAACGATAATATGCATTTACATGGATCACTAAAAATTATGGACAATTGCTTACAGCAGAAGTATCAGTACTTTAAGGAAACTAGTAGTTAGCGGTAATACATGAATTACTTTCAAGAAATAAAATTTAGATATAAACAAATTCCTATTATAATTTACAGAAAAAGGTTAATGCTATCCCCTGTGCGAGATGCACTCGCTGTGAACGGCGCATGGGGAATGTGGAGGTAGCGCTCTACATTTTCTTGACCTACGGTAAGAAGTGAGGTTGAGTGCCCAGTCCAACTCTCGACCTGGTACTCAATTTGATAACAGGCTGAGTACACCTCGGAGCGCCAGGCATGGGAACACTACGAGAAAAATCTCCACTGTTCTGACTGGCATTTGAACCCGGGCCGTACGATTAGTAGTCAGACGCTCTACGAGTTTTGTAGACTGTCCGTGATTTTTGTAGAAAACGTGTCACATATAACGTAACATTACCGTTATTGCAGTTCATGAACCTGTTACTTATTTCGTTGGGAATAATCAGTACGCAAGTTAACGTTAAACCCATTTACCCTTCGAAACTAGAATAGAGTGAAAATCTGAACGAAAAATTAAACTTTGTAGTCTGGCAACGTAAAACTATAACTAGCGTACATATATTTTTTTAATTTTAAATTAATTTTCTACTAAATTATGCGAAAAAAGTAACATGTATAAATTATTAAATTAAAGTATATCACTCACCTGTTTCATATCAGATGTTCTTTATTTTAAATAAGGTCCAATCTTCTGCGGTAGGTGCTTCACCCTTTGACAGCAACATATCGAAATTACTCCTCACTTCAACTTTACTCGGCCAAAGTTGCGCGACTAACTTGGGGATAGCCAGACTCTGCGGGTTATTGTTCCCCTTGATGCCGATCTGCACCAAACCCACAGTGGGCTGCGTCCCCATAGGGAAGCTTTGCCCCATTTATTGTGATCTACTCGTGATGGTACCAAATTT
Organism: Lepisma saccharinum; assembly: GCA_022664845.1. Taxonomy (NCBI): domain Eukaryota; kingdom Metazoa; phylum Arthropoda; class Insecta; order Zygentoma; family Lepismatidae; genus Lepisma; species Lepisma saccharinum. The sequence goes on from JAGDQP010010836.1 coordinate 33,278, forward strand.
CGTTTCTTTAGCTTCAGTGATTTGGAAATTCGGTTTTTCGGCGACCATTTTGGATTAAATATGGCGATTTTTCTAAAGTTTTCTTATATTATTGTGGCCTACTCGTGATGGTACAACTGATATAAAAATATTTCCCTAGCTAGAATAGTGTGTAAAGTGGGTTTTGGGACTTCCATTTTGAATCCAAGATGACCACTTTTTCAAAATATAATATATTTTAAACCATTCATGATAATACACCTGTATGCCAAATTTCGTATCTCTAGCTCAAATGGTGTGGAAAATGGATTTCTTAGACCCGCCAGTTTGGATTCAAGATGGTGACATTTTCAACATTTTGTAATATTTTCGTAATCTACTAGCGATGTCGTACCTTCATGCCAAATTTCATGTCAGTAGCCTCAGCACTTTTGTTTGTGTATTCTATACAACAATTGGTTTGGCGGCCATTTTGGATCCAAGATGGTGACTTTTTTAGTGTCAAAATTTTTCCTTTATCTACTCTTGGTCATATACCTTTATACCAAACTTAGTATTTCTAGCTCCAACAGTTTGGCCTTCGAATTTTGATGACTAATGAATGAGTGACCATTGGGTTATACATTATATGTACACGCTTTGTTTAGCTGGGGCACTGAACCCAGACCCCCGTGGAGAGTTGCGCCCCCAACTTAAGTAGTGTTGGGGGGCTGCTCCCCGTTTATGTTAAACAGTATCTTTCTGCGGTACTACATCACCATGGTGTCCATCTGCAGCTTCCCACGGGGGGTTGAGGCTGCGTCCTCAAAAGGGAGGTTTGCCCCATTTATGTAACGTACTCCTGGTCATACACCTTCATACAAAAGTTTGTTTCATTAGCTTCAATTGTTTGGAAATTCGGTTTTGGGGCGGCCATTTTGTATCCGAGTTGACGACTTTTTCAACGTTTTCTTATATTGCCATGACCTACTTCTGATGATACACCTTCATGTAAAATGTCATTTATCTAGCTCAAACGCTGTGGACAATGGGTTTTCGGGTGGCCATTTTGAATTCAAGATGGAGACTTTTCCAAAATGTTGTGATATTTTCCTAAACTACTCGTCATAATGCATCTTTATGCAAAATTTCGTATCCCTAGCTGAAACGGTGTTGAAAATGGATTTCTAAATCCGCCATTTTGGATCCAAGACGGCGTCTTTAGATACATTGTTTAATATTTTCGTAATCTAATAGCGATAATGTACCTTCGTGCCAAATTTGGTGTTTCTAGCTGCAGCCCTTAAGGCTGTGTATTCTATACAACAATAAGTTTGACGGCCATTTTGGATCCAAGATAGCAACTTTTGCAACATTTTGTAACATTTTTCTAAACTACTCGTGATCGTCTACCTTCACACAAAATTTCGTATCTGTAGCTCAAACGGTGTGGAAAAAGTATTTTTAAAGTCCGCCATTTTGGATCCAAGATGGCGTTTTTGAATACATATCGTAATATTTTCGTAACCTAATAGCAACAATGTACATTCGTGCCAAATTGCATCTCGATAGCCCCAGCCATTTAGGCTGTGTATTCTATAAAACAATGGGTTTGGCGACCATTTTGGATCCAAGATAGCGACTTTTTCAAAATGTAGGATTTTTTCCTTTACCTACTCATGGTCCTACACCCTCATACCAAATTTAGTGTTTCTAGCTCCAGTAGTTTGGCCTGTGAATTAACATGGATGAGTCCGTCAGTGAGTGTCCATGGGGCTATATAGTATATAGACTCGCTTTGCTTCGCTGGGGGGGGGGGGGGTGCCCCCAGACCTCCGTGGGAGCTGCGCTCCCAACATCAGAGTTTGGGGGGCTGAGCCACCCTTTATCTTAATCAGACACTATCTGGCGAACTGCGCCTTCATGGTACAATTATACCACCAACAGGGGATCTGCGACCCATATGTTATTTTTTTCACAATTTTTTTACATACTCCCCATGGTACACCTTCATACCAAATTTTGCTTATGTAGGCTTAGTGGTTTAGAAAATAGGTTTCCGGGCGGCCATTTTGGATTAAACTGCCGACTTTTTTAACGTTTTATTGTCGTTACCTACTCTTGAAGGTACATCTTCAAATAAAATTCCATTTCTCTAGCTCAAACAGTGTCGAAAATGATTTTTGGCCGGCTATTTCAGATCCAAGATGGCGACTTTTCTAAAATTTGGTAGTATTTTCCTAAACTACTAAATCTGATACACCTTTATGCCACATTTCGTATCTGTAGCTCAAACGGTGTGGAAAATAGATTTTTGGTACGCCATTTCGGATCCAAAATGGCGTCTTGTATGCATCAGGTAACGTTTTCGAAACCTAATATCAATAATGTACCTTTATACCAGATTTCATCTAGCAAGCATCAAAGGCTTAGGCTGTGTATTCTATACTACAATGGGTTTGGCGGCCATTTTATATCCAAGATGGCGACTTTCCCAAAATTTTGTAATGTTTTCCTAAACTACTAGTTATGATATACCTTCATATCAAATTTCGTATATGCAGCTCAAACGGTCTTTAGAGGCATTTGTATGGTCCGCCATTTTGTATTCAAGATGGTGTCTTTGCATACATTGTGTAATATTTTCGTAACCTTCTAGTGATATTATACCCTCATACCGAATTTCAATACAATAGTCCCAGCCTTTTAAGCAATCTATTCTATACAACAATTGGTTTGTTGGCCATTTTGGATCCAAGATGGCAACTTTTTCAAAATGTCGGATTTTTCTCTTTACCTACTCATGGTCCTAAACTTTCATACCAAATTTGGCGTTTCCAGCTCCAGTAGTTTGGCCTGTGAATTTTGATGATCAGTCAGTGAGTCAGTGAATGACCATGGGTTTTTATAGTATATGGAATGGACGAAAAAATCCTTTGTACTACATGTCGATTGGACGAAATTTCATGTGGACGAAAAATCCGTTGGACCAAAAGTCGATTGGACAAAATGTCTTGTGGACGAAAAATCTGTTGAACCATAAGTCGATTGGACGAAATGTGTTTTCGACAAAAAATCCGTTGGACCAAAAGTCGATTGGACGAAATGTTTTGTGGACGAAAAATCCATTGGACCAAAAGTCGATTGGACAAAATGTCTTGTGCACGAAAAATCTGTTGAACCATAAGTCGATTGGACGAAATGTCTTGTGGACGAAAAATCCGTTGGACGAAATGTCTTGTGGACGAAAAAGTCAATGGACGAATTGTCTTGTGGACGAAATGTCAATGGACTAAATGTCGTATGGACAAAATGTCTTTGGACGAAACGTCACCCGGCCATTGCAGATGGTAAACGATCATATTAGCTTATATATTTTCTCCCAACCACTCAGCTTATTTATAAGATACTCTGATAATAAATAGTTCATACCTTTCACGATTTGCTTGCTTCAAGATTACGATTTTTTTTTTCTGCTTGTACTTAAGTACTGGTTTATTGCCCCCTGTTTATCCCGTAACACAACGTGTTCGTGAACTGTAAAGAACCATTGCTACTATCACAGAAATCCATTCATACGTGGTGTATTTGCATTAGTTAAGAATACCGGCTTTATATATATAACCTCACAAATTGTAAACTTATAAAGCAACACATTGCACAAAAGATTATATTGTACATGAGTAAACGCTTTTCAGAAAGGTGTTGGAGGTAACCAATCATCCTAAGAAGTCAAATCCATGCCTACAAATAACACTTGATTGTATTTAGTTCACTATACTAATTCAGTCCTGTTTCATTTCCATATTATAGAAAATGTATACAAGGAAGCAAACTTTATGGCGAAAGTAATAAAATTTGAACTCTATTCGTTGAATGTGCCTGCACATTTGCAGCTAAAACAACAATAGTAACGACAATTGATATTGTAGGATGAACTAGTGGTATGAATGTTAATTTTTTAATTGGATTTGTCCATCTTGACTAATCTTTTTCATCATTATCCTCAGTCCTTACAATGAGATAGTACAATAATTTAAATTCAATCAATTACAACACTTTCTCCTACTACTTCAACGATATTAGCAAGTAAAAGTTGCTGAATAAGGACAAAATACATTGAATTCAGTTTTGAAGTTTTTTTTTTCGCTGTGGCTACGGATAGAAAAGAAACTTATGTGTACCCTACAAGTATACAGGACCGACGTATTACCTATTAAAAGTGCGTCTCGTATCGAAATACAATTGAAGCTAAAGAGCATTGACTTCAGGCTCGGAAGATACTACATTCAAACCCAGTACCCATATGTCCTAACTGGGTTCAATCCAGAACATTTCCTCAGTCCCACCAGGCTAATCCAGAATGGTAATTTCAAACTTGACCTTGACCGACTTAATTCCCACAATCTCACCGTGAACGAGACACCAAAATATATAAACATAATCTGATTCAATAACTTTGGAGAGGCTCTACAAAACTTCGATAAGCAAATCTAACCCGTTCCGATCGTATGAGTTCAATGCTTTCAAATGTCACGAACAACCCTTTCCCAAGCTCGATTCGAACCCGCAATCTTGCGGACGACGGACTAGCTCTCTAGTCCACACGACGATCGAGGTCGACAAAGACTGAATTTTAGTAGTAAACAGACAAATTTCTTAACGAAGTATGAATATTAATTCTTACATCTCATTCACGAGCATTTTTTTGTCTTTTGTCTGTATTTAAACCTACCTCTACTTCAGAAAAAAAATCCATGAATCACCTACTTCCTTTAAGGAATCCCTTGCGCACCATCGCAGAATTTTGGAATATGCCTTTTTAAATAGAGAAGGTCTTCGATCGCACCATGTCGCATCGGCTCTACTTTTCGTGGTGTTAGAAATATGAATCTCTAAAGTTCATTTTTCCACACGCCTTTGGCAGCCTGTTCCTCTGAAACTATGCAAAATTCGAAAATGTGTCCGTGAAACTTTTGTTTTGTTCTGATGTGAGGAATCGCCTCTAAAAGTTTATCGGTGCAGTTTTATAAACATGCTGCATATAATATCGGGTGTGTATATAGGGTGTAAAGGAAAGATGATTACAAACTTTAAAGGTGAATTCTGACATCAAATCAAGAAAAAAATGTTGATATAAACATGAGTCAAATTCTGTTTGGTTTTCAAAATTCTGGATCTGCAACCTTGAGTCCAAAATCGATCCTTGCAATGCTAAACACAATCAATATTCACCAGAAACCTTAAACGATGCTTGTTTTCGGGTATCGGGTGGTCAAAGTTGCCGTTTATTTTTCAAATCACACTATATCAGTTTATTGAATATGTGGTACTCTCTAGCACAGCATATGTAAAGCACAGAACGCAGTATTGCAAATTGTAAATGTTATACCTAGTTAAGCATGAAAAATTACATTCTTCAAAAGAAGGGAGAAAATTTTCACAGTTTGTAACACCGCGTTTTGTTCTTCACATACGATGTTTACTATTGTTAGAGAATGACACGTATCTACAAAGTCTGTTGCAGCTGGGAATGCATTTGCTGTGATGGCGCTAGAATCACCAAAACATTCGTGTTTACTCCTTGTCAGAAGCAGCGTTTCCAATGCAGAATATGATTCGAACACTACATAATGTCTGTATGAAAGAAAGTGTGAGGGTAGGACTATTAGTTGATTTTCTATTAAAGAAAGGAATGCGCAAGAGAATATTTTTGGTATTTTAATGGAAGATGCATGCAGACATTAGTCTCATTGGTCTTGGAAGGGTAGTGAGAAGTCTATATGGAATGTAACATATTGTGTCGCACACTGTCCAATGTCCTTCTTTTAAGGTAATTACAATATGTTCCCAAAGGTAAGCATGCTGTACTAGTAACCGAAATATGACAAGTTCGAATTCCGTTCACACCAATTGAAGAGAGAAAACAAGACGTGTAATCACAAAAGAGCTGTCGTAGCTCAGTGGTAGAGCATTGGCTCGGGAGATCGTAGGTTCAATCCCAGCAACCAGCTATGCTGACTGATGTCCGTCTAGGAATTTTCCTCAGTCACACCAGGCAAATGCTGGGATGGCACCTTCAACTTAGGCAATGGCTGATATCGTCCGGTATTATTTCCCATCCCCTACCTCAGCCTGAGTCTTGGATGCCTGAATGCCATAAATTAAATCAATTCAATTGAGCAAAGAATAATACATAAAAATTTAGAGGGTGAGGAATATTCAGTTCCAAAGCGGTATAATCCCCTTAACACATCTTCCTCCGTCCTTGCCTACTGCGCATAGCGGTAATAAAATATTTATTAATGCTCTGGGAACGTACGTTGCTGATTTTGGGAGCTATATTATTTTGGGGAATTGGACAGTCATAATTTTCAAAGAATTTATCGATTTGTTATTAACTTGCTAAACGAGCTTGCAACGACTGAAAGTCTTTCTTTTGGTAAAGTAGGTTTCGAAAAACTCCGTTCAATGGACTCCAGTAGGAATTGAACCCGTGACCACGCCCATAGAAAGTGAACGTGCTAACCTCTCGGCCACTCCGAGTTCTCATTGTCTTTGTGTTAAGGGGATTACACCGCTTTGGAAGTGAATATTACTTCCTCACGCTCTAATTTTTTATGTATTATTTTTTGCTCAATTGAATTGATTTAATTTATGGCATTCAGGCATCCAAGACTCAGGCTGAGGTAGGGGATGGGAAATAATACCGGACAATATCAGCCATGGCCTAAGTTGAAGGTGCCATCCCAGCATTTGCCTGGTGTGACTGAGGAAAATTCCTAGACGGACCTCAGTCAGCATAGCCGGTCGCTGGGATTGAACCTACGATCTCCCGAATGTTAAGCCAATGCTGTACCACTGAGCTACGATAGCTCTTTTGTGATTACACGTCTTATTTTCTCTCTTTAATTGGCGTGAACGGGATTCAAACTCGTCATATTTCGGTTACTAGTACGGGATGCTAACCTCTGGAAACTATGTAATTCCCAGCTGCAACAGACTTTACATGCAAACACGGGAGATCCTAGCTATTATTATCATCATAGTTATTGTCATCCGTTCGTAGCAGGACCATTAAGCAGGAGAATAGCAAAGCGCTTCAGGCCTTGTATTAACACAAACTTGTTCTGTTAGCACCTCTGCAATCACCATTCGACTGGCGTGTCTGTTGTTTGTGCCCGTGTTTGTTTAAATGTTAGTTCGCGGTTTGACCAACTGCATTCGGAACTGAAAAGAAATATATATCCAATAACTGACGTTGTACAATATGCGGTAAAAGAAACAGTACTGAAATGTGGGCATATCTGACGCGCAAATACGTTGTGAGAACCTCTCGTGACGTTTTCTGTAGTGCTTAGTTGTGCTGAGAGTAGTGTAGAGTGCAGTTAGCGTGGCGAAATTGTTCTCAGAATGGAGGAGAAGGTGTTTATCATGGAGCATTATTTTGCAGTCATACGGAGTGGGGCGTCAGAATGGCATTCCTGTACCCTTCCTACTTCCCGGGTCTCACGGCCTCCATGCCTACATACACATGGGACAAGCTGAAAGATGCCGTTTTCCGATCTAATAACCCACCTAGAATTATTCCCGAATTACTGGAGATTTCCTTTTGTTGCACCAAACTATGTTTATCAACATGTTCAAAAATCTGCTGGATCGTTCTGAACTCTGCATGAGACGTGAGAGTGGACACTTTGAACACTTGCTGTACGGATGCACTTAGATATGTGTTACCGTAGTCACCTCGCATCTTCTATTGACAAATCTTGATTTCGTAGCATGGTTGTAATTTCAGTACTGTTTGATTTGCCGCTTACTGTACCATCGTTTGAAAACATGAACGATATACCAGTCAAACAAGGAGCCCAACAAGAACAGGAGAAAGCTCAACTTGGCCAAAAGGACCTAGCACAACAGCCGGAAGCAGGACAAACAGTCAAGGTCACCCAGTTAAACATAAGGAAATTTCCCGAAGCATGGAGACAGTTGTGTCTCCAAATCAAGGAAGTGTACAGGTAATGGAGGACGCAGATCGAGTTAATTTATTCCAATCATTAAGTGAGACAAGTTTAAGTAATAACAATCCTGTTAGCGGTTCCGACCAGCTTAGTAAATTTTTCAGTGCGGATAATAACAATAGTGTTGGTGAATCTACCAGTTTTGTTAGTGACAAAGATACACGTGAGGAAGTCAAGACAGGGAAGGGAGATGGTGCGTTCGCCCCTCCCAACAGGAAAATACACAGACTGACACGGGACAGGTGCCTGAGGTTGTGCATTCACAGGAGATGCACACCATAGGTGAAGCAAAAACGGAACATAAGTTTCTAACGCCACAGCCTTCCAGGCAGGAAAACAAACCTTTGCGTGTTATCGGTGTATCTAAAGAGAAACTAAAACGGACCAGTTGTAGAAAAAAGTGACGACCGGGTACAGACGGCTCCAGTTCTAGTGAGAAGGACTATTATTAAGTAAACATGGGTGTTTGAATATGACGAGTAATTCTGTTGTTTTATAAATTATTAGTTTGAGGTCAGATAGTGTACTTTTGTGTAAAGATGGCAGAACAGGTAATACAAAGGGCCATATGGCCTGTGATATGTATTTTTTAACAGTGTGTATAGTTACTAGTAGTATGTTTACTTTCAATATCACCACAGTTAATTTGCAGGGAGCAACGTCCCCGATAAAACAGATGGCGCTCCAAGATTGTTTACGACAGTATGATATCAGTCTTCTATATACACAAGAAACTAAAGAAGCCAATTATGAGGGCTTATCTAGGTATAGTTGCCATAATAATTTTACCCAGAGGGAACGGGAACAGCTATAATTTATCGCTCAGATATCAAGTATGTTCCACAACAGTATACGGTCGAAAGACGTATAACAACCGGCCAGCTAGACAATATAGCCTTAACTTCTGTTTATTTGCCATCTGGCAACAACAATCGTAAACAAAGGAAAGAATTTTTAACAGGCGAACTAATGTGAACATTACGCCTTCAGCAAGGGATGCATATAGTGGGAGGCGATTTTAATTCATACACAGAACTAGGGGATACTACACATAATTCGAGACCATCCCAAGTCTTAAAGGACTTCATTAACGTTTTTTAGTTAAAAGATGTATGGAAACTCTTTTCGACGGCCGATGGACATACTTTTTTCGGCCAGGCTATTCTAGTCGATTGGACAAATTTTATGTAACCTCAGCGCTCATTCCCCATATCCGTAATGTGCGCTTAGTGGCGTCGTCCATTAGTGATCACCTTATTTTAATCATGACTGTGGATTTAAATGGTGTTAAGTTTTTAGGTGCAAATTATAGTTGGCACTTTCCACCTTATATTTTGCAAGAAGAGGCATTTTGTAACCAATTTATTGAAACATGGCAGCGAATAATAACAAAACGACCACAAACCGGATTACTGATTGATTAGTGGATCAATTATGTACATCCCCAAATTGTTTATTTTGGTAAAAGGTATACGAAACAGCGTTATTTAGATTAACACGCACAAATTCCATATTATTCTAGGTTACTACAAGAATGTTATAAGAGATGCGATGAGGATCGGGAAGTTCAAATCGAAATTAAGCAATTCAAAGCCATTATATTATCCATTTATAGTAAACGGCACCAGCGAACAATAATACAGAGCAAACTCAAAACAAGTACTATTCAAGAAGAACTTAATCTAGCACATGTCAAACAGGAAAAATAAAGGCATAATCAAAGACTTATAGCTAAAATAACAGAAGGTGGTAAGGTCTATGAAGGACTCGCAGTCAATACCAGATTTTACGAATATTTTCAACAATTATATCAAGGTAATGACAATATTCAAACGGTACCGAATTATTACGCAGACACAGCGAGTATCGAGTCTGATGAGGTCCGACGAGAAATAGAAAGACCCTTTACAGTAGATGAAATCAAGCAGGCTATTAATGCGGATGCACCACATAAATCAGGAGGTTTTGATCCATTTGGTTATGAGATCTATGCAAAATTTCAGAATCATATCGCCCCCCTGTTAGCTGATGTTTTTAATGAATTTCGTCGTACCCTCCATATACCACACAAGATGAAGCAAGGTATTATGATATTGCTCCCAAAAAAACGAATCAACAGAATGTGGTCATTGTAGACCTTATACGCTTCTACATACCGATCAAAAATTATTGTCTCGGTGCTTAGTCCAGAGTCTTAATAAGGTCGTAGATACGCTATTGAATCCCATGCAACATGGGCATCCAGGGACTCCTCCAATAACAACAGCATTAGGGAATATTCGGGAATTTCTCATGCATTATGAAACTAAAGCGGACATACCCGCTGCTCTGCTGGCATTAGATTCTTATAAGGCGTATGATTTAATATAACACGAATATTTGTACCGAACCTTAGAACATTATAAATTTGGCAACTTGTTTATAGGAATGATTAAGGCGTTATATACAACGCGTCAAACTAAAATTAGGCTTAATGGCACGTTTACGAGATTTTTGACATGAAAAGAGGTATTCTACAGGGTGATCCAATGAGTAACCCGCTCTTTAGTTTGTGCGTCGCACCCTGTATTAATAATATTCAGAAAAGAGTAGAAGGGGTTCCGATCTATGGCACTACCTTAAGCATACAATCCTATCAGGATGACGTACGTTGTTTTGTAAAGAGCCCAGAGGGACAATTTCCTATAACAGATCGACCTCCCATATTGGGGATTACCTGGATGTTTCCAGTACAGCAAATGTGTCAAACCAATTAAATCTCCGCAATCACTGCCTCAGTTATTTTCACAAATTTTAATTTCCGAAAAATGTTTAGTTCGATACTGAGTACATTCTGTGGGGGTATCTGAAAAACAGTACGAATCCACCGATGTATATCCAAACTACTTGGTCTCACTGGTAATGGTCGAATACTAATCTGTAGTGTATTAACACGCGTAAACTGTATTATCTTTTATAGTTACTGATCACAATCCTTTTGCACACTGTAGATTAGCATTGATAATATTTCGCTGAACACTGGTGGTTTCCATGATGGAACTGCATTTAACCTGGAACTCTCCGGTCTCCCTTTAACCACATGTTTGCTTAGTTAACTGCCATTGTGCCTTTTACGATATTAAATTCTGGTATCCAGGACACGCACTATAAGCAGGAGAAAAACTCTCCTGCTTATTCCTGTTATACTTGAAAACCACTCAAATCAATCACTGCTTGCTCGTGAAAAGAAAATATAAGCTCCTTCCACAAACGAAATCGGACATACACTGCCACTGACTAACTCACGGAGCCAACAGTACGTGTGCCTCGCTCACCGTCTGACAGCGTTCTGACCAATGAGCTAACATGAACACATCTATTTACTTCTTGCTGATAAATCTCCTGAAGAAAAATGACTGAATTTTCGCTGTTCAACAGAATGACATTGATATACGTTGCAAATGCTGTTGTTTTTCTCTCCTTTCTCTTGTTTATTTTACTATGAATGCGAGAACTAAATCTTCTGTATTCACTTTCATTGCAAAAGTGATTTTACGTATGGAAACGTAGGTGACAAAACAATCACGTGCTCAGATGTATGGATGGTTTCGAAGTACTGTATCTTTACGTATTTTAAAGAATGTTATTTTTATTCTACACTTAATAACATTTCAACATCTGCACATTCCCCCCCCCCAATTGCGAATGTTCATCCTTCCTTCCAGGGCTCGAACCTGGCATCTTTGGCTTACTGTTTCCGAAGATACCCGAAGTTGAACTTAGAGAATTTTCAGCTCAAAGCAGCCTAATCTGTCCGGTCAACCTTTTTGGAATAGGCTGTACATGGTGTTCAGTGTTATCGAAAGGTAATGAATTGATTCAGATTTTCAAAGTAATTTATCTTCCTGTACCATGATGACTAATTCGAGCTTTAAGGTTCTCTATGTTCTATAACTTTTTGAAGAGTATCTCGAGTTACAATGAACAAAAAACAGCAATATCGTCTTAGACCAAATTTACAGCTTTAGGTAGTGAATTGTAGATGGTATCTTTGATAAGGCCGCAATGAAAGAAGTAACAATGCTTTGCTTCGGGTGAAAAAAAGAGTCCATTCTATCGTTGTAGAATAATGATTGGGGTAGTTTAGAGCGAGCACATTGTTTCGAAGGTGGCTGTTTATGGCCCTACAAACAGTGTGCGAATTAGATGGGGGGATGCCCGGGATTTCCCCCTGGCAAATAAGTTTTCCACACTGACAAATTAATTTTGTCCCTGCCAGGGATAAATTTCTACCCCCTAGAAAATGTTTCGATCAAGATCAGATAGAACATCGGAACATCTTTATTTGGCAGAAGTTAAAACTATTTTCATGAAAGTGACGTATGAACTTTTACCAGCATCTAAGAAGCCTATTTGGTAGCCATTTCTTTTGTGATGTTTGTGAAGTCCAAGACATACAGTCCCATTTTCTAATAGGAGGTTACTAAATCATTCAGATTATGTACTTCGTAAACATTGCAAAAGAAATGGCTTCCCAATAGGCATCTTAGCTGCTTGTATAAGTTCATATATCCTTGTCACTTCCATGAAAATACAGGGTGGTTCTCGAAATCTGTAACAGGGCCATAACTCAGCTCCTAGTGCACAGAAATCTTTGAAACAAAAAATGCCAATACCAAAGTGCATGTACGGAATCACGTGGTGATGCTTTTGAACCCAGTGGCATCTCGAGAATACCTCTACGGCGGGATACTTAAAATTTTTAAATAGAAACAATGGTTGATTTTGCTTTCTTTGAAACAAACACGAAATTTTCACATGAAACATTGTTTAATATCTCGTAACGTTTGGCAATTACAAGAGTTAGGTCAACAGTTAACTTATTACGTAGCTCTTGTAACTGATGATAAAAGTGTTTCATCTGAAAGTTGTTCAATATTCTGTGTTTGTTTCAAAGAAAGCAAAATCAACCACTGTTTTTTTTTGTTTTTTTTAAATTTCTTCCCCCGCAACAGTATTCGCGGGACGCCCCTGCTTTCGAAAATTTCATCGTTTGATTGCGCATATTCCATTTAGTATTTCACTTTAATTTGGAACTTTTATTTATTTGAGTTACAGCATCCAAAAGACCCAAAAAACCTTCTACACCAAATTAAGACTAAATCCAACTGGGCTTTCCCGCCTTTTTCGTTTTACGTCAATTATTAAAAATTCAGTGCAAGTAAACAAAATGTAACTTTAACGGACCAAAGTTCGTTTCGTACTTCAATAATGGGTGCAATTTGTTTTAAAGAAATGCTACTAGTAATCTCAGGATTGTGTGCAGACACTTTTTGGACATAATAATGTCCCAAAAGTGTCTGCACACAATTTTGATGTTATTACTAGCATTTCTATAAAGCAAATTGAACTCGTTATTGAAGCATTTCACGAACTTTCGTTTGCGAAAGTTACATTTTGTTTACCTGCACGGAATTCTGAATATTGACGTAAAACGAAAATGGCGGGAAAACCTACTTGGATTGAGCCTTAATTTTGACTATCAATTGTTTTCCAGCTGCCAAACGGTACGAGCAATAAAAAAGTGTTTCCTCCAAAAGTTATGTAAAATTTAGCGCTTGTCATAATGGGAACAAAATAAATCCCTGTTGCCATTTAAAATTTTGAAGTTGCCCCCTCCTCGTAGAGATATTCCAGGGACGCCCCTGATTTCAGAAACATCACTACGTGATTCCGCACATGCACTTTGGTATTAACATTCTTTGTTTCAAAGATTTCTGTGTACTAGGAGCTGAGACCTGTCCCTGTTACAGATTTCGATAAACCCCCCCCCCCCC
>JAGDQP010010837.1:0-54625 GCA_022664845.1 Lepisma saccharinum
ATCTTGTTTGAAGGTAGAATAAATCCTTGGTCTAAGAAATGATTTCGTAATAACTTCACTAAGTGAGGAACGTCTGCGAGAACCCAAATATTGCTGGATGGGTGCACTGGATTAGCGAAGCAAGGCTTTACGGAAGTTACACCGAGATCTGTCCAAACTCTTTTGTTCCCGCCTCCTAAATCTGAAACACAGGCCACCACATCGTACCCGGCTTGTTGTAATGCTAAAATTACGTCATGTGGAATTTCCGCTGTCATTTGAGTATCAAAATTGTAATATACAGTTTGCTTCCATGGCGCATAAAGGCCTCGAACTAGGATAACCTGCAAAAGAATAGGATACCATAAGGTGCAGTTTGGACCCCGATACTTCATGAAAAGAGTATACATTAAGGATTATCAGAATTTCCGATTATGAAAAATGACCATTTGTTGAACATTGTTAACGCTAACGGTCTGTAAAAGCACCCATCAACTTTAATCATTTTGATTAAATATTTAACGATTGGATGGTGATTTTCTTACTCGGAAGTTTGATGAAATACGTAGTTTGGCACTGCATATTTACATAAAAAGCATATTTTTATAACAAAAATGACTCAAATAATATTCAAAACCAAATAAATTTGTCTTTTCCTTTCCAAAAAAAAAAAAAAAAAAAAAAAAAAAAAAAAAGCCAAATATCATTTTCCAACTAATTTCCTTATTTTCCAACTAAGAACAAATATAATATTTTTCAGCTATGCAACTTTAAAAAAAAATTATTACATAAAATCTTATCCAAGAAGAAATATTCTTGAAAAACTTGAAACTGAATCATATCTTGACTAAATAAAATACAGGAGGCTTGCGACTATCTGGTCTCCATACTATCCGGCCTAGTTTTAAAAGAACATTAATTTTTAATATAAGACGTAATTTAAGAAGCCTACGTTTTACGTTTGTACTATATTAATACTGCACTCTGTACTTTTTTTTTTTTAGTCAGACCTTATAAACTTTGTCTTAAAATGTGTACAATACATATTTTCATTTATACACTTCCTTTTTCTACATAAATTATTAAAACGCATGGTACACTACATAAGAAATGTTTATAAAGTACTGACCTGTACCAAGAGGTCAGAAAAGATGAATGAGCTGGGTTTGGCATAAAAATGGTGTTTTTAATGGCATGGGTGGGAGTATTTATTGAACTCCGGCCTATCAGTTTTTTTTTTTTTTATCCGGACTGCACTTCCGCCACATTAGGCCGGATAGTTGAGAGTCTATTGTATATCAAACGGAAAATTTTGAGACAGTTCTGAATAAAATAAAAGAACGGTACCATTTCTAGTTTCTTATTGTATATCATAATTGATGAGATAAACTGTCTTTCTTTGCCTTGTGAAAGTAGTGGAACATAGAATTAAGAAATTTTACAATTGACAGGAAATATGGTTCGTTAAACACTTTTTTTCCACGTGATCAGGCAGTACTTAGCGGTTATTTTAAACAATTCCCCTCAAAATTAAATTAATTAAAGTCGAATTAAGGAGTATGAGGCCCTGGTGTGATTATTGGCGTCTCGATTCAATCTGCCAGCGATATCCACACTAAAAAGATCTATTTCAAAAACCCCCAAAAAACAGAAGAATTAAAAAAAAAAAATAATAATAATGTGTTAGATACCTGGTGAAAGTAAGCATTTAAATATTTTTTTTTTAAATCCTAAGATTGAACCAAGAGTGAATTTAATCACTTAAAATAAGAAATTGGTAAAGAATATATTAAAAAAAATATATTGAAAATTCCTGTGTACCTGATACCTGCAGTTTAATAATTCTGTCTTAATTTTTATCTAATTGCAATTATATGTAATTTTGAAACACTTATGAATAATTATCAGAAAGTGTTAAGCTATCATACCTGAGCATTCTTAAACGGTCCCATGACGCAATCACTTTCCTCATCGTATGCAACTTTTGCATAAACATTCATTTCATCGAAAGATAGGACACAACACTTTTGGCGAGGTTCAAGTGACTGTCCATAATTCTTCATGATTTCAAGGATGCAATGTAATATTCCTGGCCTGCACTGAAAACTTCTGATCCAATTTCTTAAGGTTGTGATACTCGGTAGAGGTATTTTCATTTTGTTCTTGACATAAACGTATGCTTTACGTGATACCGATCGTAGCGTTAGCGCATTCAAAATATCCTGTTTTAACCATATTTTCGGTCTTTGTTTTCGGGTCCAAAAGCAATGGATTTGTTTTGTGGTAAAATACGGTTCTAATATATCAAATACCTTGCGTTTTGTCATTTGCTTTTCGCCTACGTACAATAGCAAGTTGACTCTTTACATTCTTATTGACGTTTTCCAAATATTTAACGCGAGCCTGAAATCGAGAACATCGTTTTCTTAGTAATTTGATTCTTTTTTTACTTTGTTCATGTAGATTTCTTAATTGTTCTACTTTCTCTTTTGCTTCTGCCAATTGCCGTTTCAAGAGTTCGACGTCATCACACTTTTCAGTGGAAGGGGGTATTTCGGAATCATCAGTTCGAAAGCGCTTTTTTGGTGAAATAGTTTCAAGAGTACGTTTACGAATATTTCTCTTTTCGAAACGAACACTACGCTCACAATTTCTTGTATTATTACTGTCACAACATGGTTCAACAGACTGGGTCTTCGGTACACTTAGTGGAATATTTAAACTGGACACAACACTTTTTTTTAACTAACGCCGATACTTAATGTTCAATAATTCTGCTTTCAAATTTCGTTCGTAGTCACAATCTTTGAAATGATTTGAGCATACTCGAGCAGTTTTACGATTCAAATTGTCTGCTCGCTTGCACTTAATAATCCACTCCCGACAGACAACCGGATCTTTTGGAAATGTAAAGTAACTTATCCCTTGTGTTTTTCTCTCTGTATTTACACAAGTTGCCACAGCACACGTTTTAGGCATCTTTGCAACACACACACACACATACAGATACAGAAATTGCTATCTGAAATCACTACCAACATAACACTTCCAGCACAGTATAAAAATCAACTCAGTTTCTTTTTGTACGTATTTTGAAAATCAAAGCTAACAACAAAGAATTCGCTCTTCTAAATGCATCCAAACTACGCGCGCTTACAGTGTCAACCGTGCTGTACTCTGGATCGTACCCTTGTTAACGTCACAGAAGGCCCCGCCCACGACCCCGCATTCTAGCTTCGTGGAGCTCAGATTACGCTACTTTCTCAGTTTCTCTTATACGTACTTTGGCTACGATCGCAAACATGAAATAAGCACAGGGGAGACAGTTCGTGCTTGTGTCCCGCTCAGGACGAACATAAGGTTTGCAGAATGTTCATGTATTCCCTGTTCCATAATGCAAACACCGAGGCAATACATTGAACAGAGGTACTGACCGCTACCTGTCCCATTCCATTCTTCTGGAGAAAGCTCCCCGAGGGATATCATCGTACATACGTAACGATATGGAACCTTCAGGTGCAGGTAACACTAGAAACTAGTTGAAAAGATTCACTACATTTGTAATACTATTACTGCTAGTAGTGAATAAAATAATAATAATAATACGTATTATTATTAGTAGTAGTATTATTATTAATATTATTATTATTATTAATAATAATAATAATATTATTATTATTATTAATAATAATAATATTATTATTATTCACATTCTTCTGAGCTTATTCGTTTGTCTCCTCTAAACTTTGAAATACAAAAGCATAGATATTAACGTGAAACAAACACCAGACAGAAACAGTTGAAATGCTATTCTTGAACTACAAATAAGGAAAGCAGAGAGTTTTGTTTGTGGATCACTATGCTTACAATACTTGTTGTGATTGGCAAGGAATGGGCCTATAAGTCACAAATAAATTCAAATCCAAAATCTATCAAATTAATGCATTGTACTTACCACATGTGTGATGTCTTTGTCACCTTTTTTGTCTTTTAGCAATATACTGCTGTCTAATGATATCATCATTTTACAATATGTGTTCAATGTGGCCTCCATGAGAGCGAATGCGAGTTAATGAACGCTGAATGTTGTCGAATATTTCAGGCATATCTCGAATTACTTGGAATCCGTCGTGGATACGTTGTTGCAGATCTCGTACATCACGAACCTCCGTTGAATACACAATGCTTTTCAAATGTCCCCACAAATAAAAATCCATAGGAATTAAGTCTGGTGAACGAGCAGGCCAAGCAACTGGACCACCGCTTCCTATCCATCTTCCCGGAAAGACGTCATTTAAATGTATTCGATCTTGCCCATAGAAATGGGGTGGAGCTCCATCGTGCATAAACCACATTTTGCGTCTAACATTCAGAGGTATATCCTCTAGTAGAATCGCAAGTTCACGTTGCAGGAATTCTAGATAACATTTGCCCGTTAAGCGATGTGGAAAAAAAGTATGGTCCTAAGAGGTGGTTCCCGATCATACCGGCCCAGACATTGACAGAAAATTGTCTTTGGCTATTAGTGACGACAATTGCATGTGGGTTCTCTTCTGCCCATACGTGCTGATTATGAACATTGATTATACCATCCCTTGTGAAACAAGATTCATCTGTAAACAGAATTAATAATGCAAAGGCGGGATTTTCTGTAACTTGCCTCACAAACAATTCACAAGTTTAGTCGCGGAAGATAATCAGTTCTCTCGAGAGCATGAACACGTTGTAAATGCCAAGGATATAGCAATTGTTCGTGAAATATACGCCAATTGACTTTTGGTGCAACACCTTCTCTGGTAACAACTCTTCGTATACTGATTTCCGGATGTTCTTCTACTAAATTAAGTACTTGTTCCTCTTGTTCAGGTTGAAGTTCAGTTCTTGGTCTTCCACGGTCACACATTGCACTAAAACTACCAGTTTCCCTAAGATGCCTGTCAATGGCAATAAATGTCCTTACATTTGGAACCTGGCGATTTGGAAAATATTCGTGATACATACGTTGCGCAGCCAAGGCGTTACCATCGGCACGACCATACATTAAATGCATATCGGCCATTTCACTAAATGAATAAACCATTTTAAATTGACTAAAACTACCAATTTGACGTACAAAGTCTTCTCGCTCTAAACTACAACAGAGTTACAGGAAACGTAAGTACTTTCGAACCCACGTTCGAGACGGAAGTGGTGCTGGAATGTGTGTATTCTAGTGTTGTTCCTCCAGTGGATTCAGTAAAGAACAGCAACAGGTAAACGTCGTCTGCTTCCTGTGACTAGTGAGGCCTTCATTCTTTGCCAACAGCACATTACAAGCATAGTGATCCACAAACACAACTCTCTGCTTTCCTTATTTGCAGCTCAAGAATAGCATTTCAACTGTTTCTGTCTGGTGTTTGTTTCACGTTAATGTCTATGCTTTTGTATTTCAAAGTTTAGAGGAGACAAACGAATAAGCTCAGAAGAATGTGTATAATAATAATAATACGTATTATTATTATATTCACTACTAGCAGTAATAGTATCATTACAAATGTAGTAAATCTTTTCAACTAGTTTCTAGTGTTACCTGCACCTGAAGGTTCCATATCGTTACGTATGTACGATGATATCCCTCGGGGAGCTTTCTCCAGTAGAATGGAATGGGACAGGTAGCGGTCAGTGCCTCTGTTCAGTGTATTTCCCCGGTGTTTGCATTATGGAACAGGGAATACATGAACATTCTGCAAACCTTATGTTCGTCCTGAGCGGGACACAAGCACGAACTGTCTCCCCTGTGCTTATTTCATGTTTGCGATCGTAGCTACTAATCTTCACCAAGCAATTATGCTATTGTGTTTTTCTTTCTGTTAAGGACAGCCAACTGCATTTGTAATCTTGCTGTTGGATCTGCATAGCAATTCAGTCTTTCTCGATTTCGATTTGAACAGTTTCAGGAATCACATTAAACCTTACAAGTTCAGAACTAACCACATGATGATATCCTTTCAGGATGTTATGTATGCTCTATCAACTAGATTTGAAATACACATGAACGTTCCTTGCCCTTTCCAATTTCACGACATTTGGGTATACATTACGTTTTGTACTTTTAGTCCTCAATTTTTTAATTCTAGTGCTATTAGTCAATAATGATACTGACTCAATGCTGACAACTTTCTACGGCATAGCCGGGATTCTTCATCCAAGCATCGTGCCCTGCGCACTGTTCACCCCACCAACGGGGTCACCTTTTACCTTACGCTGCATTTGATATTCACATACTCACGCCATTCCACTGACAAATGACACACTGTTTCTTCTGGGACACATAATTTAACTGTTCATTGAATTATTGTTACTCATACTCGTGACAGTTATGTAATCCCGCACGGTTTATCCAAATCGCTCCGTATTCGGAATCTACTTGACATATGGACATGCAGTAAACGAATTATTGTTACCTGTCTAGAAGACGTCTCATTTATGCCGTTTATGACCCTACTTTACTTGGAATAATTTTTGGGAATCCCCTTTTTCCTTTGGGGAATCCCATGCGCCCTGCTTGTAGGAGTTTCAAACATGCATTTTTGGATAGCCCGGGTGTGACTTCCTCTAATTTACTCTCAACCGCCTACTCTCTACTCCGCCTTTTCGTATTCGAAATAATCAGCTCTGAAGTTCATTTTCCCACGGTTTCGGCAGTCAATAGCTCCGAAAGTACTTAATATTCGACACCCGTTTTTATTACGTTTTTCTTAGTTCGATCTCAGGTACCTTAAATTTTTTGCACGCATTAAAGGAACACCCTGTATAACGGGATTTTATTTATATAGAGTAGGAACTGAAATGGGCCCAGTACACTTCCCTGCAGGACTCCAAACTTGATATATTGAGGAGTTAATCGATGTAAGTAGCCCTCTGTTGTCAAATATTCAACTTCAACTATTTGTCTTCTGTTTGAGAGGTAAGATCCCATTAACTTTAGATCCCTTAATTCCATAAGCTTCTAATTTTGCTAACATGGTATTATGTTCTACTGTGTCGAAAACCTTAGTCAAATGACAGGAAATGCCCAATACATGTTATATTTGCTTGAGTGACTTCGTTACATATTCCAGAATAATAGCTGTATCTGTACTCTCTTATTACGAAATCCATGTGGGGATTCGTGCATCAGGTAGCATTTATCATAGAAGTTTACTAATCGGTTTAAAATAACATTCAGGTATCTTGGCAATGGGGGATAAGAGCGGTATGGGGCGGTAGTTTTGAATATCTTTCGGATCTTCCTTTTTGAAAATAGGGTTTACTATAGGTTGCTTTATTCTGTTTGGAAAAACACCCGTAGAAAGAGAGAAATTTATGATATGAAAATAGTGGTTCAGATAGAGGTTCATAACGTTTTTAATGAGGAAGTCGAGCATTTCACCAGGTTTACACAATTTTTAAATTTTTCACTTTCTAAATATTTTTAAAATCTCGGTAGGCATCATAAAAATAGTTTTGTCGTTTTTTGTTATACGAATATTGCACTTTTTGTTGGTCTATTTGCTATTAATTCTCTGCCATGTTGATAAAAAAAAAAATACTTTTTAGGGCTGCTAATAACTTCGTTACTATCATTATTTCGTTCTATATTTACAAGGGATTTTCCTGTAGCATTTGTCTTGCGTTATTATATTCCACATTGTTCGTACTTCATTAACAGCATTCGTCATAACATTATTATTATGTATAATTTTCGCGCGTTTTAGTACTTTCCTGTATAAGTGCTTTTTCTATAGTTTGTTTGAAAAGATAAACTTGGATTTTCCTTACTTTCAACATGTAGCTTTTTCAGTCCTAGTGGATTCTCTTATTCCCTGAGTTATTCAACTATTTTTTTTTCTTGATTTTAATCTTAGTTTTCAATGGAAAGCTCTCGTCAAAAAGCAATGTAACGTTACTTAGAAGATCGTTAAATTTATTATATACAATGTTTACTTGGTAGACTGTATCCCATTTTATGCGATAAAGCTTCTGAATAAATGTTAAAATCGCATGTGGCGTGTAAGAGCGCTGTTTGATTGTTTTCATAGAAGTCGGATACTTTTCATTAGCTAAGTTACCAGATTTTAAATTGGCTATTTGCGTTTTCTGATCAGAAAAGTGAACATCGATATTTTCAGTCTGTTATTTTCATTTCATGGTTAGTAATTATTTGGTCTATGAGGGATTTAGATGTAGCTAGCTGTAAATCTTGTGGGTGAATGTATAAATATCTAACAACCTTTGAAAGTTTTCTCAGCTTTGTCTTTCAAAAAAAATCTATGTTCAAGTCCCCGCAGAATACGATAGATTTGCCATAGCCTTTCAAAATAAGCTCATCTAAAAGCGTGATCAACTCTACTTCAAATTTTTCATATATATCATCAGGTACTCAGTAAGATCAAACTATAGTAATTTTATTATCAAAGATTGGTAACAAGCTTCAAAAATCCTTTTCTACACATTGAAGATAGGCGAGTTTGTTTTGTGTTCTTAAGTTGTCTCCGACAAAAATACAAGTGCCCTCTTATATATCTATTTCTACCAAAACTACTACTTAATTTAAAACCTGGAATGTTTACAATACTTATTTCTTCCTATCTGAGCCAGTGCTCACATATACAAATAACCGGCACGTCATGATCATATTGTTGTATAAAGTTTTCAAGATGGAGCTTTTCTCTCATCCCCTGTACATTTATACCTTAAAATTACTTCTACCGTTTAAAATCTTTATTTGGGTTTGAAAACCATATCAACAATTTCAACAGGGCATTCTAATCTAAAAAATCACTGGGTTAGGGGTTCTGGAGACATTGTCTACCTCGTTTCCCTGATCATGTCAGTAAATTGATGTTACAATTTTGTTCATGTTAGGTTCAGTTTCGCACGCTATGTTTAGAATTTCATTGCTTTCAAATTCTTTACTAAAAATATTCAGATTAAATCCATGACTAGTGTGAAATCTTCTTCCAGTGATACTTTGATCCACTACGCCGACACTTTTGAAACGCTTTGGCAACCTATGAATTACCATTTATACACGCTCAACTTCTCTATTTAAACCAAGATGGTTAATCATGTCTATAGGGCACAGTAAATAGAAGGACATTTGTATATAACGGATTTTGCAGCTGTTTCTTAAGCGACTGTAAGAACCTACCAGCCTCATTTCTTGCAACATCATTTGTTCCTACCTAAAAATACTACCAGATCCCTTGTACCCATACCCACAATCTTGTGGAACTCCATTTATTACTTCCTGAAATGTTGCACCAGGTTTTACAGAACTACTTATTTGTCTGTTAATTTCTTTACATAGTTTAGAAGCTACTCCTCTTCCTTGACTGTATAGATTCGAATAACGCCATTACCTTGCACTTTCTTCCTCACAATACTTGTACGAACATCACTATCTTTATTTTACCCATGTACATTGTTAATTTTATGCTTTGTGTTTTTAAATTTTTCTTGTTGCTCTGAATGTGTAACTAGAAAATTTGAACTTGATTGATCAAGATCTGGTAATACCCCGTACCTGTTGTGTTGTTAGCGTGTAGTTCTGTTGCATCTGGTCATTTTTCATAGTTTGACTACTTCGCTGAGCCTTCTTATCTAGCCGGTCACCTCTCAATTGGTCTTGAAACTGTTTTTCATTGCAATTTGCTCTATATTGCTTAGATGATCACGAAATAGACCATATTCCGCTTTCAGTTGACCGTACTAACTTCAGCGATGGTAACCTACCCTCACGAAAAAAACACTTATTGTAGAGTATTGCACAGATCGTTTTCCTTAAATGCTGTTGTAAGACCACCGTTCTTTATTATATCACCCCACTTTTGCACACTACTGTGACTACTTTCATGGTTTACCTGTCCGTCTATATTCGTGTAAGTTGCCGAGTAAATTGGTTACTGCTGTAATTGACATACGTTCTGCTTTAGAAATTCTATAATGTTTCTTAATGTTTCTATTTCAGCATGTAAGTTTCGAATTTCAACAAGTACAATTTGAATGTTCAAATCACCTTGATCGTCCGGTGTCATCTTGCCTTCCGGTATTGAAGGAAATGTACAACCTTGTACACTATGTAAAATTGATCAATTTCTCGCTGATTAGTTTTTAAAGATAAAAGGCTCGCAGGAAATTGTTAACTTCTTTCCTTTTAGAACTGCTTTAAAAATAAGGACATGACTCACCGACAGTCAACCACACAATCCAAAACTTATTTTCACGACCCAATCGTGCGTGAAGGAGTAAAGATTTTCACTTGTACTTTTGATCCTTTTCCTACAAGTTTTAATATATTTTCACCAACGCGTCTAATAAACGTTCACAAAACATTCTATGTACAGCAGTCAGGTCTCAATCAACTAAAATATAGTTCAATAACTGGCGGAAGCTTTGGACCTTAAAGTAAAGTTTATCCTAAGAGCCGTAAAGTTTGAAATTTGTATATCTTTGAATGTGTCTTCAATTACCCATGTATTATTTTTATCCTTTACGTACGCTTCCTACAATGGCTGTATAGGTTTACAAGTGAGTATGCGTAGTTTACTATCACCCACTCACCTCGGGTAGGTAGTTGCCCAATAATGGTTATTTATTTCGAAATACTAATTAGAAATCTAACATAGCAAAAAACTACTTACTTTAAAAATAGGATTTAAGGAACCTGTGAACAAGAAACTAAAACGTGTACAACAACAACGGTAAAATAATAATCATAATAATAACTATGCCCTTTTATACTGTAGTAGCAAGCGATCACTGAAAAAGAAAAATAATTTTTCTTATTTTTAAGAAGCAGACTTTTATATGCACTGCATTCACTTTTTTCAAATACCCACAACTTGAAGTACACTAGAGAGTACCGAGCTCAGAATTTAAATGGAGGCCGCCATCTTGCACGCGTCACTACTGTCTTTTTACGTAACACGTCACAGTTTGCAAGTCCGTACCGTGGCTTGTTCAGTAAAACATCCGGATTCAAATCTTGGCGGGGACAAGATTTTTCTTTCAAAATATATTTCTAAATGTTCATATTTATTAATAATAATTGCGTTGTTGCATTTTTCGTAGATTAGTGACCGTGGATTAGGTTAGCATAGGTAAGATCAGATGCGGTTATGCATCTTTACACTTTCCGTTCTCAAATTCCGAGCGCGAGACGGTCGTGAAGTACGCTGACGCCATGTTGATCTGGATAGAAAACCACACGCCCGTCGCCGCAGTAAGAATTCCGGAACTACGTCAATATTTCTGACGCCATTACTGAAGTCATCACCTGATACCTCATAAACGATGAAACAAGGTGAAAGTCAACAGCAAATAATATGGAAGGGGGGCGGTGTTTTAAGAACCAACAGAGATGCTATCATTTTATGTTTAAAAGCACGTATACAAACCGTAAAAGATACGAACAGCTCGTAAGATATAGCAGTGAGAAATTGCCCGATGTAGGGAAATAGTGTATTTTACATGCATGTTCTTTTAATGCTGTAAATGGACATATTATGGTGAATCGGGAATCTAACACTGCTCCAAACACTTCTAACTTTGAAACTAATGAAAACCATTGCTACCCGCGAGATTGCCAAGAAAATCACAGTGGAGCAGAGCTTAAGAGTAAGATGTCGCACACTTTGATAATACAATATATATAAATTATGAGGATGCGGTTAACCATATTTGTAAAATTTATAGAGAAATGTAATGTTTGGAATTTCGTTAGTGGTATTGACAACGTGAAAAGAAACAAGGGATTCAATAATATAAATTAAATATACTAGGATAAGTTAGGGAATGCATGACACAATATTATTAAGGAAGGAGGCCATATCAATTGTAATCTTAGCGTATTCATTAGTATCCCTCCGCTGCATGACGGATGTGTTACTATGTTGTCAACAAAACATCACGTAGTTCTAAATAAACTAACCAACCCTAAAACTACCCCACTTCCACTCGCTCGGCATTGATTCGTGTGTGTGCGTGCATTTCTTGTAAGAAAAATCATTGGTAAGGTAAGTGTACCAGTAATGGACTACTTGCTACGAATGTGCTTGAAATAAGCGTAAAAAGGAAATTTATTATTGGTCTGATTTTATTAAAATAGAGCAAGGTTTGAAAATTATACCAAAACTTATTCTTGTTTCTAGTCTAGTGTGAGTGAAGCACTTATATAACCTCTGGTGGCACTACCACTGGTCCACTCATCCTGACAATGTGACACCGACACAAGTTTAATCCTCGCGTTGCCATGATAAGTTACTCAGCTTACAGAAGCAAAAACGATCAAACAGGGATGACAGTTAAGGAGATGAAATCTAAAAATAAAAAAGTGCGTTTACATACAAGGTCTGTTCCAAAAGTAATCAAAATTATGTTTTCTTGATCGCCAGGCGCGTTGGAAGACAAATTGCTCGGCCTGCGAGTGAGATGAGGGATGTCATGTATATAGCCAGACCGCCGCCTCTGAGCCTTCGCAGTGTGTGGATCGCCCGTTACATAAGGTGTTGTCTCCGCGACGCGTCCCGCGAAAAGATGCAGTGCAGTCGTGAACAAGGTTATGGGATAAAGTTTTATGTGAAACTCGGGGAAACATGCGTCGGAAACACTTGAAATGTTACGAAAAGCCTACGCAAAGGAAGCGCTATCGTCTGCTCAAGTTTTTCGACGGTAATGGCGAGAATGAGCAAATCAAAGGTCAATTTCGTACTCATTGTCTTTTTGATGGTAAGCGAATCGTCTACAAGGAGTTTGTTCCGACCGGACATACAGTAAATTCAGCATTTTAGGTCTAGATACTCGACCGGTTAAGAAAAAGGGTCGTGCGCGTCCTCCCAGAGCTCAGGTACGCCTGGATCCTTTACCACGACAATGCGTCGAGCCATATTGCGTTGGCGGGGAGAGATTTTTTTGGCTTCAAAAACATTCCAGTGTTTCCCCAACCACCGTTCAGCCCAGACCTGGTCCCGTGTGACTTCTTTTGTTCCCTCGCATCAAGTCTGACCTGAAAGGAACCGATTTTGAGCCTATTGCAAACGTCCAAGTGGCTGTCACGAGAGCACTGAACAGAGTCTCCGTTGAAGACTTCCAGAGCTGATGGAGAGTGGCAGAAACGTTGGACTTGGTGTATAGACTCGAAAGGGACTACTTTGAAGAGTTCCAAGTGTATTTGAACCCAA
Organism: Lepisma saccharinum; assembly: GCA_022664845.1. NCBI lineage: Eukaryota > Metazoa > Arthropoda > Insecta > Zygentoma > Lepismatidae > Lepisma > Lepisma saccharinum. The sequence continues at coordinate 13,182 of JAGDQP010010837.1, forward strand.
CTTCAATAAGTACAATTTTCCAGAATCGTTCTCATTACTTTTGGAACAAACTTTGTACTATAGACAAGGGTGCATAGAGGTGCCCACGGGGGGCGCCCACCGTAATGCTTGGCATACCAATCCAGAACATTACTTTTCAGCGAATTTTTTATATATGAAAAGTTATAAAGTAGTGCACTTTTTTCGATCAATTTCTCAATGAATAGTATATTTCACAAAAGTGAGGAGACTGATAATTTCAAAATATATGTGTGCATATATCAATAAATATTTTGGTGGCAGTTTATCTGGTTACGTCCGTTACGAAATTACCAAAAAATTAGCGTTGCTTCTAAACCAGTGGCTACTTTCCTATAATAGTTGACCAACTTCTAATGGTAGTCAAGTGTAATAAGTTGATGCAGCCAAACCCTAGAAAAGTAAGATTTCAACTGAGAAAAGAGCGTAACAGACGTAACACTCTAGCTTATATATAAAGCATAGGCCAAATAACAATGTCACGTTCATTGAAAGTTATTGTTACTTTCACAAGCAAAGTCTTTCAGATTATCATCCACGTGCATTAATATACATTGCAGTTGTTTGTATGGAACGTTCGTCTTGGATTCGGAGCAAATGCATGTAAAGATTACTAACCATATTGATACAAACGTTATAAAACAGCGAAGGGCAATTTCGCGTAGTTTGCAACTATATTTCTACATTCTAGAATTATTTTTGGGAATAGTATTAGCACTTAAATTTTCTGATCATTAACAGGATTGAATGGATTTGTATATATTCTACTGTAAGTTCTTGTTATTCTTGATTTTATTTCGTATCTCTCTTCTCATCAGGCCAATCTGCAAACATCGGTAAATCAGCTTTTCCATGTTATGTTTCTTTCTCCAAATCTTCTGAAAACTAATTTTTAAGCATAAGCTATGAATGTAATTGAGTCCTGTATTAACCTGCTGTATTCTAGGGTGCTGAGTAGATTTATGAATGTGTATCTTCAGATAATAGATGTTATAATTGATATTATTCCACATTATCACAGAAAGCATGTTTTTGACTCACTGAAGTAAAATAGTTATACTCTGTTTTTAAGTGGAACGCTGGAAAACGGCAAATTAAGCAACATAGAGCCTAGATTACAAACAAATGAAGGGAATAAAAGCAGCAGTAAAGAAAAATGCCAGAGACCACAGACGAAGGTTCAATCTGGTTGCAACAAGGCGCACACAAGCATATACGATTAAAGAAAGAATGCAGTGGACGAGTAGGAAGAAGGAATTAGGAATTCGCGTAGACCTTCATCACCTTCGACTTTTTTTTACACTACAGTTATATTTTAAACAGTGTAAAGAAGATTCCTCAAAATCACCAAGAAAAGTGCACAGATTCTATTCATTAATGAAAGGGCTTCCATTCCTTAAGCAAGAGGAAATAATGGAGAATATTAAATAATTTTATAGGTATAATTTTCCGACAAAGCCATGGAATCCTACAGTGCATAATAGTGTCAAAAGATGACAAGATATATGCAATGACAAAAAGGATACTAAAGTCAATATTGTAGAAACGTTTAGTATTTGCAAGAAAGAACATCCCAATATTAGAATGGAAAAATCAATGTTTGCTGCTCTCTAACCTAACCAGAGACGTTTATCCAATGATGCAGATCAGAATATTTCCTGGTGTCATTTTAAAAAAGGTATTTGGAGCCCCGTCAAAAACTATGACATTCATTACTATATCTTTGTGTACCGGAGTCCCAAGTGAGTGTTATGCGAATGTTAAATTTATGCAAATGTTAAATAAACTTAGTTTGTTGATCAGTTTATTCGGGATATCTCAACTGAAGAGATCACCGAATTGTACCAATAAAACAAAGAAAATAGAAAAGTTGTCACAAAATGAGTTTACTCGATGCATTTCAGAAATTGTGATACACATATTCAATAGTCGTCGTAAGCCGTCCTCTGGATCGAAGAGTAGTTATGTTATTTTGAGTAATGACTTAAAGTATAATAAAATTTCTTCACTGGTGCACAATAAAACCCTTCATGTGTGTTCCAGGGGCGCAACTGGGTAGTTTAAGAACCGTTACAGTTTGATGATAGTTTGGAATATCAGCTGAACAAAGTTATATGGACTTTGTTTTACCATGTTTCGCATGGTAAATGACCATATGTGATGTTAATTGGGGGAGGAGATTATGGAAAGGGCGGTATGAAGTCGTAACTTGCAATGAAAAATTTTAGTCAATAATGCACGGAAATTTTGTGACGTTGCAAATGAAAATGCTGGAAGTAGCGTATACAGTATGTCTCAGAAATAATGATGATTATTCACACTTACGACGACATCGTCACTAATGACGTATAGCTCGACATATAATTGCATAAACAGCTTAGCAAATCACAATTGAAGAAATAATCAATGAACGTATTTAAGCTATTTTTATGATTCGAAAATATAGCTTAAAGACAATTTCTATGCCCTATTAAATAATTTATTTCCTTGACAATAAAATCCTTGCATTACAAAACCAGTGTATGTGGCACTCCATCAATCAACATTGCTTAAATTGATGTATCAGTTACTACTTTGATTGTGATTTCCTAAGCCCATACCGCTTACGTCAGTGTAAACATATAACGTCATTTGTGACGATGCCGTGGAAATTTTGAGTGCCTGTTGCTACTAACCTACACATGTCTCGAAATGTCCTTCAAATCTCTTTTTTGTTGTTGTTGTTGTTGTGATGTGAATAATCATCTCCCGAAATTTGCACTCTTATTTCAGAGACACCCTGTATAAGTGCTCTAAGTTTCACTGGAAAGTAGTGTTATTAATTACTGTTATTTCACTTTTCCTTTAATGAAATTTGTTACATTTCACAAGCGAGATTCACTTGCTATGAGCACCTGGACAAAAATGTTAGCTCCGTTACGTTTTTGTGTTGCGTCCGTTACGGGCTTTTAATAAATTGCCACAGGAAAACTATTCGAGCAATTCGGAAAATTTGCAGTAGTAAGGAAGTACATACCTTGCCCTTTTATCATTAAAAAAATTAGGGCTTAAAGCTTTTTTTTTACTTTCACAGAAAATACAATTTTGCCTAAGTACTGAAAAAGTCATATCCAATTCCTGTTACGAAAATATAAAACTTTGTAATTTGTAAACTATTCAAGATGCGATCACATTTCTTTTGTTCTCAGAATACAAATCAATTCGTGGTCTACATTTGAGTAAAGTTTTAACTTTCAAAAGTAACATTAACTTTATAAAAGACATACATAAATATGTAAAAGTGTTGTGCGAATGTTGCGTCCGTTACACTGGAATGCACCTTACACATGAAAGTTTTACCTTAAAGTGGGCCCTATTCGAACGGCAGGAAGCTTTAACGGGGACTCCCCTGCCCCCACAACTTACGGCAACCTTTTTTTTTCATTTAATGCTGAAAAAATTTGATAAGAACATACCAGTGAAGGAGGATTTCAAATCGTTAAGGGGGCTAAATCCCGGACATTCATTTCGTTAATTCTTATACTATCCCTACCTTTGTGAACATATTTTATGAGGGTCGCACCTACTTCACCTTACTACTGTGAGACTTCACTCTTTTCGGAATGACTAAAGATCATTCTTGTCTAGTTTTCATGCCCTCCTATTGCAAATAATTTAATCATGAATTATGTACTCGACTGATTCCATTTCAAATCGTACAGGGTGGTCCACACGACTGTCTCATATTTCGTTCATATTTTTTATAAGGGATCTACGTGCAAAATTATTTCTTTTTACTTAAAAAAAAATCTTTCGATTTATAGTCTTTTGAAATGGCCGGCCTCAGCACAATTATTTCGAAAAAGCAAAAATTATGTCAATTTTAGAAGTTTATTATGGAGAAAGTAATGGACTTCATAGCATAAGCTGAATGGTAGGAAGAAAACAAAGTAGTGTGCTTCAGTGGAGTGTAAAAGTTCCCCTGATGCTCCAATAGAAATTGCACAATTAACTCGCAGTGTTGCTAACTTTTGAGATTTTTTTCCTAACTTTGGACATTTTTTCGGTACTCATGGGTCATTCGACCATTAGCTTCCACAATCATAAGCACCTCTATAAGGTGTGTTAAAACTGTAAAGGGTTTGCATTTCTGATGATTACGTCTCAAGTTACAGCGTGCAGAAAAATTCATTAAGTCGCTATGTTTGGACATCATTTTCTTAAATAATAAATAAATAAAAAAAAAAAAAAAAAAAAAAATCGAAGTGCCTGAACATTAATATTTTAACCTTCGCAACTAATTATTGAAATTTCGATTTTTGTATTCGGGACATTAAGATTTTCTGGTGGTTATAAATGAATATTTAGACCCTATATACGAACTTGGCACCTCTAAGTAACACAAAAATGATCTAAAAAAGCAGGAAATGTGTTCAGCAAACAAGATACCTGTGGCAGGGTGAAATAGGACGAAATCAGCGTTGCCAACCTCAGTGCCAAGCCATCCCAAGGTTGTAGTTTTTCGAATGGCACTAGGTCTGCTGTAGTCGAAGAGCAGTGATATCAGTGTTGCTAACTTATGCAGCTATAATGGATCAAGTTCAAAGGGATCAGTACAACGAAAGGAAGAACTGCAAATTATGTAGACAGTACAAAAGTACGTACGGTACGTTGTTTTTTATTCTCTTGGATATAAAATGTGTTGATTTACTGAATGACACATAGTATAAGAATACTATCGACAAAGCTAGTAAATACGTTACAATAACCAAACGATAAATATTACACTATTAAATTATTAACACGAAGGTAATGTTAAAGAAAGAAAATAGCATCAAGACAATGTTTTCAGTGTTAAAAGTGCTTTTCACATAAATATTGTCTGTTAATGAGAAACTATAACTGATTCAAATAATATACAAGAATGGCTTTTAAAACTGGTTGTTCAAATATTTAAAGGATACATCGGATTAATATAAATAATGATTTAAACAAAGAAATAAACTTCCATGCAACTTGTCGCAGATATTTAACCCGTACGGTACTAAGGGTGTGTTCGTCGAACCCACAACCAATTAAACTGTGAATTGTGCTTTTCTGCCTGAACAAGAAATTCTCAAAAAAATTAACATCGTCAAATGGAATGTTAAGAATATAATTCTACTGGTTTGTGCCTAAACGGCTTATCACTTACCCTGTAGATGCCCAGAATTTGGACTGGGTTCAACAGACCCTCCCCTTAGTAATGCGTGTTACTCTTTTTTATCCGACTGAAAATATCATTACGGATGTTTTTTTTATTTTTGCTAGCAATAAATACTGGTATATCTGGACTTGGCAACACTGATAATTTAAGCGCCACTTAGTTCGACATTGATGAACGTAACTGTTGGATTTGCAGTATTGAAAGGAAAGTAATTCGTTGAAAAACCTCAGAGTTTTATATTTTGATTTATAGCCATTTGTAAATGCTTTTGTAGCTACAATACGAATGTTTTGAAGTCTAATATTGTTTGTGCGGAGTGTGGTATTGCATAGTAATAGCAGCGAAAGTGTTGTTACTTAGTTATCTAAAATTGAAATTTCTAGAAAACCTGTTGTAGTATTACAGTTTTTATTATCCAATTCTGTTAGTTTACAATAATGTGTCGAATCTAATTATTTAAACATTCAATAAACTAAACCAATATTATTGTTCCATAAACAAAGTCAAACATTTATCATATTGACAGTTACATTTCAAAATTGGTCAAAATCTTCGGAGTTGCCATAGTTGCAGCTTTTTTTAAAAAAAAATATTGCACTAATGTATCTGTAATGAGAAATGTATGTACTGAGTATATGTTATTTTGTACATTTTGTGAAAGTTAGCAGTAGTAAACATAATACATAACAATGAAATGCCCATTTATAACCATCAGAAAATCTTAAGTGTTCCGAGTACAAAAATATAAATTTCAATAATTAATTGCAAAGGCTAGGGGCTCGGGCCGCACAAACGGTAAAAAGGATATTAATGTTCAGGCTCTTCTCGAATACCAGTAAAAAAATAAGATTTTTTAAAAGGTGGGTTTTTTGAGAAAATGGCGTCCAAACATGGTGACTTAATGAATTTTTCAGCTTTTCATGACGCTGTAACTTGGGACGTAATCATCAGAAACGCAAACCCTTTACAGTTTTAACACACCTTTATTGGTGCTTATGATGGTGGAAGCTAATGGTCGTATGACCCATAGGTACCGAAAAAAAATTATCTAAAGTTAGGAAAAAATATAAAAAATTAGCAACATTGCGAGTTAATTGCGCGATTCCTATTGGGGCATCAGGGGAATTTTTACCCTCCACTGAAGCATATTACTTTTTCTTCCTACTATTCAGCTTACGCTACTAAGTACATTAGTTTCTCCATAATAAACTTTCAAATTTGACATGAATTTTGTTTTTTTGAACTACTTGTGCGGAGGCCGGCCATTTGGAAAGGCTATATATAAATCAAAGGACATTTTTTTGGAGGGTAAAAAAAAAAAAAAAAAGGTCTAATAATTTTGTACGTAGATCCCGTGTAAAAAAAAATGAGACTATTTTACTCTTGCCTGGACGATTTGAAAGGGAATCAGTCACCCTCCTAATGTGTCAAAAAGCCCAAAACAGTTGAAAGGAAGGTGGTTCGGGCCTCCCCTAAATTTTCTATAGCCTTTCTTAGCTATAAATATTTGTTTACACTACCGGTGTTACATACATCGATTTGCTAAAGATGTTGCCCCGCCTCCTTACATCTATGGCTGTCTGTGGACCTGTGTCTAAACGAACATTCACAATGCTGACCCTGGCAATCTCGTCATTGCTGGCTCCCCAATTAGAAATACTCTCTCGGTAATTTAATGGATCGGATCGCTGCTATTAACAACTACGATGCTCTAAAAATAAGATAAATAATTTCAAATAAAACACCAAGCAAAATTAGTTTTGTATCTATAACAAAAGTAGCATAAATTTATGTAATATATTGATATTACATTATTTCTTATATAATTGATTATTCCGCTTGCTTCCTAGTACAGTTTGTACTGTTAACACGCTCACATGCTTTTGTCATTAGATGCGTTACCTTTATATGTCTCCAATATGAATTGCACATACGGTGGAAACGAATAAATATTTATTTACTTGATTATGTGTAACAAATTTGTGCATCTGAAACAGAGGGGGGATAAAGGAGAGAAACAGAAAACATTGGATCTTTATTTTTTTTCTTTAAGCCCACCTGCATCTTCTTTATCTTAGCTTCTTCAGTGTATCAGATACAGAGACTGTTTTCAGATAGCGTAAATGGAACGCCCTATAGGCTTTACGCCTTTACCCTCTGTTGTCCGTCCAGCGACTGCTAATTCCGCTATCTGATGGTGAGAATTTGACATGCAAAATTGTGCCGCTATAAGCAGCTTCCGATGGAAGATAACTATTTTTTAATCTTTTCAATATAAGAAGACGCCGCCTCCTGTTGAGAAGATGCTACTGGCCCTTTCAATTTTCTGGTTGAAAGAAATATCACCTTTTGGCATCTTCACCGCCAATCCAGTACTCATGTTACGGGTCAGGGATGACTGACTCAAACTATACAGGTGTTTGTCTTTTGTTGTCACAGTTTGCCCTAATTCTTGTCTGATCACGTGATATATTGGAAGTAGAAACAAATATGCGGTATTTTCCTGGAATTCCCTAATACATCATCCGCATTTGACTGATTCCATTTCAAATCGTCCAGGGTGGTCCACACGATTGTTTCAGATTTCATTCGTTATTTCTATATGGGAAATACGTGCAAAATTAGTAGACCCATATTTTTTTCTTTTTTACCCAAAACAAAATTTCTTTCGATTTATAGCCTTTCCAAATGGCCGGCCTGAGAACGAGTAGTTCGAAAAAGCAAATATTAGGTCAAATTTAGTTTATTATGGAGAAACTAATGTACTTAGTAGCCTAAGCTGAATGTTAGGAAGAAAAAAAAAAAGGTAGTGTGCTTCAGTAGGAGGGTAAAAATTCCCCTATTGCTGCAATAGGAATCGCGCAATGTTGCCAACTTTTGAGTTTTTTTTTTTTCGTTAGATAACTCTTTTTCGGTACCCATGACCATTTTCCACCGTCATAAGCACCTCTATAAGGTCTGTTAAAACTGTAAAGGATTTGCAGTTCTTATGATCACGTTTCAAGTTACAGCGTCATGAAAAGCTGAAAAATTGATTAAGTCGCCATGTTTGGACGGCATTTTCTCAAAAAACCCACCTTTTAAAAATCTGAATTTTTTACTAGTTTTCGAGAAGTGCCTGAACATTAAGTATCCTTTTTACCATTTGTGCGGTCAGCCTCTAACCTTCGCAATTAATAATTGAAATTTCGATTGTTGTACTCGAAATCCCTCAGATTTTCTGGAGTTATAAATGGACATTTTAATATTATATGTTTTCCATTGCTAACTTACACAAAATAACACATACTCAGTGCATCCATTTCTCATGATAAATATAATACTTCAAAAAGTTTAGGAACAAAAGAGCTGTAGCTATGGCAACTCTGCCCAGCAAGTTCAAACCTGTTCAGAAAATGACATTTATTTCATCAGCAACGGCGAGAAACCACAAAGAAGTTCGTTACATGACTGATGAGCATGTCAGCATCGTACTCGTGGTCTGTGGAGCCACTGGAGTTATCATGAACTGATGACAGTTTTCTAGACTTTTGTGTTCCTACCTTGGTTGCAAGTATTAAATATCTGCGGCAAGTTGCATGAAAATCATTGTTCATTCATTCATATCCTTATTGAAGTAGTAATAATACAAATATTTGAACAAGCAGTTTTAAGCCATTCTTGAAAATTATTTGAATCAGTTGTAGTTTCTCATTAACAGACAATATTTGTGTTGAAACACATGTAAGTACTGAAAAAAAAAAAAAAAACAGTTCATGCATTTTTTAAAAAAAATATTACCTTTGTGTTAATAATTATAATTTAAATTATACATTTCTAAATTATAATTTAGCCTCTTTTTAAAAAATTATAATTTACCAATAATTTGTTCACACTTAAAGTTTGATATTTATTGTTTGGTTATTGTAACGTATTTATTAGTTTTATCAATAGTACTCTTATGCCATGTGTCATTCAGTAAATCAACATAAATTTTATATCCAAGAGAATAAAATACAACGTACATATTTTTCTACTGTCTACATAATTTTCAGTTTTTCCTTTTGTTGTTTCGCTGTATTGGTCCCTTCTTTGAACTTTGACCCCTTATAGCTCCATAAGTTATCAACACTGATATCTCAAAGAAGTCGCACGGGACCAGGGCCCTATTTCATGAAGGAACTCTGCAAATCTTCACTCTCCACTTTGCACTTTACAAACATTGCAGACTAATTCTGTTTCATATAGGTCGAGAGGAAACTTTGCAGAATCTGTTTCATCATAGTACTCTGCGACTCTGCACTTTTCATGTTACACTCTGCATTCGTTGATTTCGTTTCATGTAAACAAATTTTGAAAAGTGAGGAGTAGTGGTTTGAAGAGCAAAGAGTGTAGAAACTCTGCACGATTTTAAATGTTTCTGCTTCATGTAGGTTTATATACTGCAAAATATGTGACTTGTACTCTTCAACTCTGCATTTTATTTTGCAAACTGTGAAGGGTATTTGTAAATTATTACTAGTGAACTATGGACGTTTTTTTAATTATAATACTACTATAATTATTTTATATGCTTCGGAGAAATTTGTTGGGTTTGATTGGCGACGATTCCAGTGATGAAAAACAGCAAAATTTTGACAGGGTGAAAACCACTGTCCGATTTGTACAATTTCCAGAGTGGGGGAAATTTTTCTCAGAACGTTCAACATCGTATTTTATATCCGTTCATATCCCAGGTTTGGGGAACATTTAGGAAAACAAAGCCAGGGAAGATTTTCGTAGAGAGAGGGAAATCCCAACCATCCCCCGCTTCAAATAGAACACTGGTGAGAACAGTAAAAGAGAGAATTTTGAAAACCAGTAAATTCTGTGATTCCGCCAGACTCCCCCGTGTGGGGATGTAACCCCCCAAAATCTCGAAAATACACCAACTTTAATTTTTTTGCTGTGAAAAACCGATAGAAACCGTGCAAAACTCTATATACACCCTCAATTTTGACTGTACACCCCTAAACTGAAAATCCTGGGTGAATTCCTTTTCAAAGAAACCTTTCGTCTCAATTGGAATATGCCCTTTCTTGTATTACTGCCGGAATAAGGAAACCTACAGAAAGAAGCATGGCATTATCCTCAAAACAAAAGGGGCTATCGACATTGCATTGATTAGGAAATGGAGCACAAATGCATGGAATGGGCCATGTGAAGGTTGTAAACAACAACTTGTTCAGCATCTGGAAAAGTCTCACGTTGGAAACTAATGTTTTACGTTATCTTTGTTCCAGTATTTGGCTTGAGTATAGTATTCACCTTGTATTTCAATTGGCGATGTTCAACAATGATGGGCGGCATGCACTTCTATAAACACCTAGTGACAACCAGAAATCCAAAAAGCGTTAAGAAAACCCACATGTTATTATTACTTTCTTAAATACTCATTCTAGTTAATCAAAAGGCAGAAACATGGCACCATGCAGAGGATTACTAATTGTGACACTTTTGAGTTATGAATGACACGTATTATGCCACAAAACATGGACAGTATGTCGAGAGAGCCATCGCGAGCGAAGAGGAGTTAAAGTAAGGATAGTTTTTTCTTCACTTGTAGGTATTCTAAAATGAGTGAAAAGAGACAAATCTGTCTTACTGACCTTAAAACAGTTCGATCACTGCCGCAAGGAAGGGGTAACCACTGCAATGACTTCACAAGACGTAAATATTAAATACATATAGCGTCTTGACGGTCATCTTCATTGTAATCACTTCACGGCTTGTTTAGTCTAAAGATTTTAAAATAACTTGTTAGATCTGGAAACATAAGATGAGGGTTAAACGAAGCGAAAGCGAGATGTACATGCACTTGTTAGCGATAACTATTGCTGTGAAGTGAGAACTACATTCTTGCGGCTTAGGGCGGAGAGTGCGTGACAGTGATGTGCACCGCGATAACACAAAAGAACTAACCCGACTTTAACTAATCCCTCTTCGCTCGATATCGCTCTCTCGAGATGTTGGCCGTGTTTTGTGGCGGAATACGTGTCACAATTAGTATTCCTCCGCATGGCGCCATGTTTCTACGTCTTGATCAACTAGGGTGAGTCTAATAACAAGATGTTGAGTTTCTTAACGCTTTTTGGATTACTGGTTGTCACTAGGCGTTTATAAAAGTGCATGTAACCAGAAATAATAAAAACTAATAAGAATTGAAAAGAGTTTTGACAACCAATATAAACTCGATGTTCGAGTGACCACCAACTGCGAAACTGCAGCCCAACATTTTTGATTATGCAAAAGGAACCTCACCTATTGAACTGCAAGGTGCATACTCTACTCAAGCCAAATAATGAAACACTGATAACATATAACATTACTTACCAACGTGCGACTTTTCTAGACGCTGAAAAATTTGTTCCTTAAAACTTCCAATATCGGATGTTGTTTGCTAGGCCAACTGATCTTGCCCTTCCTAGCACCTTCTGCCGAGCCTCTACGTTTTTCTCGTTTGTTATTCTTGAGGAGAAAGGTACAAACAGTGTATTCCTTTGTTCTATGATTATCTGTAGAACTGAGAAATTCTTAGGTTTTGTTTCAATTTACATTGAGGGCATTTTGGGATATTCCAAGCTCCAACTTTGTTTACATTCTGCACTTTGCAAGAGATATCTTTGAAGAGTTTGATTTGCAAAGCCAATGAAAAATATGAAGAAACGCGTTTCCTCTTCACTTTGCATCTTTTGAAGAGTGGAGGGAGAAAGTGCAGAGTACGCGAGATGGAATGTCTCATAAACTCTTCGCTCTACAGTCTGCACTTTTCACTCTTCAAGATTACTTTGCATATTTTTGTTCATGAAACAGATAACCCAAGGAAAAGTGCAAAACGAGGAGTGAAGAGTTGCAGAGCTCTTTCATGAAATAGGCTCCAGGTCTGGGCTACACGGTGGTTGGAGAAACACTATAATGTTTTTTGTAGCCAAAATTCTCTCACCGCCAACGCAATGTGGCTCGACACATTGTCCTGGTGAAGGATCAAGGCGTTCTTGACCTCCGGGCGGATGCTTAACCGGTCGAGTACCTGTACGTAAAATGCTGAATTTACTGTCTGTCCGGTCGGAACAAATTCCTTGTGCACGATTCGATTACCATCAAACAAGACAATCTTCTCTTCCATTCTTGAAAGTCTTATGCCATCGGAAAACTTGAGCAGACGATAGCTCTTCTTTTGCTTAGGCTTGTTGTAACATTCAAGTGTTTTCGACATATTTACCCTGAGTTTTACACACAACTTTATCCCATAACGTTGTTCACGACTACACTGCATTTTTTCGCGTGACGCGTCATTGAGATCTTACTTAACGGGCGATCCACACACTGCGAAGGTTCAGAGGCGACTGGTGGCGGTCTGACTGTATACCTGACATACTTCACCACACTCCCATTCCTAGCAATTCGTCTCCCAACGCGCCTGGGGGTCGGGAAAAAATCATTCTGATTCTTTGGGGACAGACTCTGTATATTGTACATATACTATTTTAATTGTTCACTATTCAGCATATCTTAAGCTAAATACTGTAAATCGATATGCACTATTGAAAATGCTTTGAATAGTAAAATAAACCATATCACTTACACAAGTGCACACTGCAGTAATAACAAAACAAAAATGCTTAGAATGGAAATTTAGCTATCTTCTTTTATGTTACTGTCTTTTCATCTGCACCGCCACCACCACCTTGATTAATGGCTTTAAGTTAGCGTCGAGATTTTCTTTGTGAAACACGACCGCTTTGAATTCAAAATCCAACTGAGCATAGAAAAACTTCTCTCCACAGAAACAGATGATGGAGGAACCCTAATTGCCTTCATCACCAGCCTACTTAGTGTAGACATTTTAGTGGAATGTTTCTGCCAGAAGAATAAAGCAGAAGTAAAAGACAAATTTTCACCTTGCACCATTGCTGTATATGTTGATATTTCTTCTATTGGAACTTCAACAGCAGGGAAACGTTTGAGTTCATCTGAATTAAAAATGGAATAAATCTCTGGAATGGCTAATGTTGAATCAAAGTTCTGAACTTCCAGAAGTTCACAGCTGGATGGCGTTCCTTCATACAGCTTGCAAGTTTTTTTTTTACATGTAACTGTGCATTGTCTCAAGAACTGATGATAGAAGAAGCTAGACCTGTGTTGCATCAACATTATTTGATACCAGAACCTGAATTTGTTCACAAATTCCATCAAACTTTAGCAGTAGCTTCAAGTTGAAGCTTACGGGCTTAATTTTCAACCATTTGTTGTAACTTTGTCAAAGCGGCAGTCGCTTCATCTTCTAATTCGAACCAACGTTTCACTGCATTGAAATTTGTGTTGATATTTTCCTGCTTTCAGCCATGTATCCCAACGAGTTATTACAGGAACTGGAGGTAGGTCAAATGTTCGTGCTACTTTCAAGCAGTCCAGTAATCTCTCCCTTCTGGCCGGAGTTTTAGCTAAAACAGTCTTTACAACTGCAATAAATTCATCGGCAATTTTCAGCGAAAATCATTTTTTTTCAGCACAGAGATGCATTATGTGAGCCCTACAAGTATAATGTAAAAGCTGTGGTGTAACTCCAGCTAGTCGCCTGCCAGCAGAAATCATATACGGTGCACTGTGCGTTATCAAAGCAAGCAAATTATTTCTGTGAACACCAATAAGTTGTAGTGTATCAAGTATTAAATCTATATAACACCAGCATTGCAATATTCAACGATTTTGGTTTTCACAAAACGGGGTTTCTGAGCCACAAGAACATTCACTAAGTTAAGATTTTTTAAATCCCTTGTTTCATCAACTACCATATAAACAGAGTTTCCATATTTTAACTTAGTTTCCTGGAGGTCTTCTTCAGCACATTTCACAAGGTAACTTCTCAGAGTGGTTTCACTAAGAATCTGCTTCATACATGTAGCTGTTGCTATCCACTGACTGAATTGTTCATTTCGGAAAACATGAAATGGAATACCTTCCGAAGTAAACGAATGCTCTGACCATCTTTTTCATATTGCTGTTGGAATCTTCCATACGCTACTGCACTTGACGTTTAGTCTGCTACGACTGCGTGAAGTTGAACAATGTCCATCACTCTGCTTCCGAGATCTGTGTTTAAAACTTTCCACATGCTTTTGCACAACGATTTTCTTTTCAAAATTTAATACACTCCGAACATGGTACACACACGTTTCCCCTTTTCAACCACAAAATAATCTGTGGGAAACTCATGAACTCTTTGCATTGCACTTACTGATGTTTTTGGCATTATGATATTCAATAGATCTGAACTATTCTGAATCAGAGCGTGTGCTGACCATGAAATCGTCAAACTCTTACAATTCAATATTATTGTCTTTCTTATCACAGAACTGCGCAGTTATATGGTAAATGCACCAGTAATGGATACTTTTTACCATTATAATTTTAAACTCAAATACTGATCAAATGAGAGTGTTACATTACACGTTCCTCATGTTTTCTAGTGATTTCTACCCATTATTTTCATCACTATACACTATTTGAGGGGAAATCACGTTTTTTTTTTTGTCTGACATTGTTTTTATACCAGTGATTGACACGAAAAAACCTGGATCTTCCAGTAATGGACGTACTGTATAACTCAAAATAATTAAAATAATTATTGCTGATGTTTCGAATATGAGTAGTAAACACAATTATATGCTAATGCTGTTTTTGGATTATCTTATTGTTTCATGGAATTCCACTGAGTGATCATTCCGAAGTTCCTAGGTTCGAAAACAGCTATCAACCATCCTTATTGAGGTTTAACTTTTTTTTTACCTCTGTCATTACAGGCAAATGCCCTAATGGCACCTTAAACTTAGACCTGTCCGACTCCTTCCCGCTTCCTTTTTCCTACCCTATCCCGGCCTGAGCCAGATTCCTTGTGGCCATAAAAATGCAAATTCTAATTTGCCATGAATAGCGTCCAATATTAAAATAAACCATTTCATTAATGGGCATCCCCGCGTCCATCATTAAAAAGTGGGATGAACAAATTTCCTGACAAAGTTATGGTCACGAAGAGCAAATAATCTTTCGTAAGTTGAAATAAAACAACTAACAAAATTATAATTTCGCCCTCGGAGTTGAGGAGAGAGTAGCGCGCTCATCTTCTGCGCGCGTGTTCATGAGTTCAATTTTCCCTGAGAGCTGTTGAACGGAGTGATTCAGAGCCCACTTTACCAAAACTGTAAGTCTTGTCCTTAGAAGCTCATCAGCTCGCTTCTTAGGACGTTAATAACAACTCAATCAATCAAGGATTTTGATTTCAACTCCGTAATGAATAGTTGTGTCCATAACTGGACAAAACTTACTTTGGCGTACCGGTAATGGACACCCCCTGCTTTGCATAACAGATCCAAGATTGGTCATTTAAATACTGGAAACAGAGACATTTCGTAATGGATAATAGTACAAAACAACAAAAGTCACTTGCTTAACAGAATGCGTGGAAGAGTAGATGCAACCATCAACCTAACTTCAACATCATGTTAGATATATCAGATGAAAGTAATGACGAGCGAATAATGTTCAGTGGCACCAGAACATACTATATTAAATTTTCCCATGTAGGTGAAAGGATTATCGTATTTTAAAACCTTTCTCTTCAAGTGTTCATTACTGGTACGTTTACCTTAATTTTTAAATTTTCGTACAGGTAGGTAAAGTTACAAACACGAAGGACGCGGTTGCAGTGCTTTCAGATCGTCTGCGCCGACCGGCGCACAGTGGTGCCAAGTGCCAAAAACGTGGCGAAAACTCGAAAACATGATTTATTTTTCAGAAACTTCACTACAATAGTGTTTTTGATGTCGCTGAATTCAAATTTGACATTAGTTTTGTCAAAAAACAAAATGGCAGATCCAATATGGCGGATATGAAATTGAAAAATGTGTTCAATAAATGCAAATCGGTTTTGTTTGAAAACTTACATATAATAATGGGTTTGGAATCGCAGAATTCAAATTTGACATTATTTTTTCAAAAAACAAAATGGCAGATCCAATATGGAGGACTTAAATATAGGAAATATTAATATATCAATGGAAATCGGCATCTATAATATTGTTGAGGTCACAGATTCTTTATTTAATGTTATTTGTTGGAAAATTATGAGGCAGATGTAAGAAATGACAGCTGTAATATAAAGTATATATTATTAAGGTACCTCATTTTGAATTAATTTTTGCACATAAAAAATTGTATTGAAATTAAAGTTTATTTTTTATCTTAAACATAAACATATACATATGATTCAATATTCGTCATGAGAAGAATGATATGATTCATCCGAGCTACTACTTAGGTCAGCTAAGGATCTGAAATCACTGTGGCATTCCTCAGTACGCGCTTTTAACAGTGCAATAGCCTCATGGTCAAGTGATCTCAGGCGTTTAATCGGCAACTTTCGGATACTCGATATTTGGGGATCCGAAGCCAAGAGCCTTAAAAACACATCTTCCATATTTTTTACACGACTCGTTTTACGAGCAAAATCTTGTCGGTACTTTTTTATGAATTTGTTGCAAGACTCGTGTGCTTCTTCAGACATTTGTCCGATTGGCAAAAGCGACGCGTTGATAATCTTTGCACTGTGCAATAACAATTTATGCACCGTGGTTGACATATAAAAATAATCATATAATTGTACAAATAAGCGAGCTGTTTCTATACAGTATTGTTCATACTGAGGAACATTGATTTCAAATCCACAAGTAATCACTTGCAGAATTACGTGAAATCGTTTGATCAAAATTACATCGATTCCCGTTATTGTAGCAGTGATCTTTGTGTTTTCGAAAAACCGACGCGCAGTGTTTCCATCATGCGTACTGCCATATCCCTGTTTCGGTAAATCAACCAAAAGTCCTAGCTCTTGACGAAAACCTTTATTTATTTTTATTTATTTATTCACATATATGTTTATTAATAAAGAAATTTTGTTATTAAACATGCTCAACAATTATTTTTATTACTGACAGTAAAAGCAAAATCAACAAAACTAACAATACAAACAATTATTTGAAGAACTAAAACTAGGGAAATGTTTAATGGCTCCAAAACGGAAACGTTATTGAATAAAAAATGAACAATACAAAACGGGCACGAACGGGCTTCAGGCTTTGTAGTACTATGTTAAACATTGATTTTGGTCATAAGAACAAGTTATTTGATCGTGGGACATCGTGGGACTTTCGACTTTTGCATCATGACATTTGAAAATCGTCAATTTACAAGCGTATTTTAATTGTTTAAGTTATACAATAACAATAAATATACTTACTTTCAAAAGTTTTTTCCATTTGAATGTATGCCAAACTAGTAAACAGTACAAAATACTCTGCGCGGTCGAATATAAAATCCCGATAGTGTTTCAATGTGGCGATATGCGACTCGCCATTCACGAGAGGTTACAGCAGCTTAAAGTAGTCAGCTGCTTATACTGACCGTTGTAAACGTTCATTTTGAAGGCGGCAGGTACCAACCTAACTATTGAGGGACTTAAAACTTCCCTACTAACAACTTTTTTGGGGGGACTTTTCGCCACGTTTTCGGTATTTGGCACCACAGTGCGGCGCCTAGCAGTTTGGACAATATCTGCATGTTTGTAAATAAAACAGTACACAGAGAAAGCAGATTCAGTCTTGCTGTTGCTTGTAATCGGCGCAGACAAGTTTATGGAAAGGAACTTTCAGTTCTTGCTCGCTTTTTGTCAGCGCATTTTGTTTCTTTTTTAAAAAAGCCTTGCTTAATTGCATCTGTTTTTAATATGCCACCGGGTGGGGCCAAGGGAAACAAACATCATCACACCCTATCTATCTTAAGAAAACAACTGTTTTTCCATTGGTGGTGAAATAATTATATGATAAATAATCTTTTATTGTTCCATTGCTGCCATATTTTAAATATTTTTCATTGTAAATCTTGGTTATTAAAGAGTATGTCAGTTTTCAGTTAAACGGACAGTCAATTTTCCGAATTGACGGCGTTAGTTTACACATTATGCTTTTATGACTTATTTGCTAAAATTATGCTTTTTCCCTTAGATAACTAAAATCATGTTCAAGGTACTAACCATATGTGTAAAGTGTTATTATTCTTTTTATGCTTTTGGGTTGCTTTAGCGATAATCAACTCAGCGAGTCCTGAAGCTTGAGGTTCCAACGCGATTCTTACTTTGTTTAATTTTGATTTTTAGTGTAGATTTGGCTTAGATGCATTTTTTTCCCGCTCAGTTATGTCAAGTTTGTTATGGTTCGTTTTCACTTTAAACCAGATGGAGATCTCATCTAAAGGAAAAGTGAAACTCGAATAACTGCGAACAATATGTCACCACTAACCCAGTGGTGTTGTAGTTAATGTCACAATCCTCTCACAATCACCGGTAAGGCAGCGCAAGTTGAGTGCTAGTCACCCCGGCCATTTCGATTGATGTTTCCCAATGTTTACCTCAATCTCACCAGGCGAATGTCGGGATTACTTTCAATAAAGGCACCGGCCGCTACCTTCCAGATCCCTTTTCCCGCGGCAATAGGAAAGAACTGAGGCCTGTAACAATAAGGTACCGTAAAGGTGAGAATGTAAAGTTTCTGATCCTGGTTTGCTATTACCTTCTCCCGGATGCAGATGACTTCTAAAAAGTACAGGACCTAAAGCCAACGCTGAATCTATGATTCACTGCACCTGGGCAAAGTAATTTTTCGTCTTCACCTTAAACAAATTGACGTCGAAATGGCATTCCCCAAATGCTCTCAATCAGCGGCGCCCAGAGGCAAATGCCCCGTTCTCTCCCAACATGTAGATCCTAGGCTATCTACGGTGTGAAGTATAATCCGAACCCAGGGTACTTTATGACATGGCGATGAGCGAGCCATTTATTCACCGAGGACAATTGAAGAAATCTTCAAAAAAAGGGTAAAGTTCATTCCTGTTTTGCAAGTTAACATTAAAAATAAAATGTATTTATGGCCTTTAGGCATGTAATGCTCAGGCCGGGATAGCAGAGGGGAAGGAGTCGGCCAGGGCGTAAGTTTAAGATGCCATCCCGGCATTAATTAGCCTGATGTGAATAAGCCAAAACTTGGAAAACCTCCCACATGGGAACTCTGCAACTTTCCCATCTCAGAATCGCCCCAAATTTGCATCTAACATGCGGTGTAGCACAGATAGAACACAAACGGAAGCTTTTGTTTCAAAAATTGTCGGAACATGCATTCAGAACCACTGAATATGTGTGTCGATATCGGGGACCCGATTAAATATCATAGTTTGCGAAGCTGCTATTGCAGCGCATGTAATTAATGACATTGACCAAAATTTGCTAAGTGTTTGCCTTGCGATTTGAGATGGAATTAAATATAGCATTTATCACGACTTTGCAAAGAGAAATTTGCGCATCCTTAGGCAGATTCAAAGCAAACTTCACGAATGGTTTAGCCAATAGGGAACTTTGTTACAAACGTTCGGTACACAGTGGCTGCCGATCAGGCACGTCTAACACGCTCACGTGGTGCAAATAAAAACAAGAGGCATGGAGACGTGTAAGATGTTTGTAAATTATTACAATAAGGATGGTCTTCTGTGGCATCATAATAAATATTCACAGCGTTTTAATGCCCATGATTGTAAATATGATTAATGTGAAGGTGACCGACGTTTAGAAACTACTCCTAATCGTTCAATCTGTAACGGTGAGTTGATGTTGCATGATAGTACTTGTAGGGTTAGCTAAAGGTATAGACTATTATTTACTTTTTTTAGCCGAATGGAATATTAGGTTAGCGTAGGTTATTATGGGGACCAGGGGAATATCTAAAGTCTATCCGTGAAGTGATATTAGATGCCAAACTTCTAAAAATGTTAATTCATCTCAAAGCTTTAAAAGTACCCAACCTTTCTGAGACTGTTCTAAAATGCTGCACATTAATAATGTTCATTCATATTTATCACCATTGAATACTAGAATTTTACTTAAAGAGGCATTTGAACACATGTAATAGCTTTTTGCTTTACACTACTTCCTGTTAAAAATCAACCTTTGTATTTAATATCCTTAATCTACAGCGTCTGTATGACTAGCAGTATTATAAAGGGTAATTTATACTTTAGTCCCCCCAGAAGTAAAATTTGCGAGACAAATATATTATTTCAAACGTATCTGGAACTGTTGAAACGAAAAATTTAAAAATTTTCGAGTCATGGATGTACGAAGTAAGCGTGGAAAGTACGAGGTAGTATTTACGTGCTTCTGCGTTTATGACGAGCACATGGTGTAAGAATTAAAGGTAATGTGCATCGCGTTTTATGAAGAAAATATCTGACCTTTCTAACCCATCTTCGTTCATGATCTTTGTAGCAAAATACGTGTTATTCATAATACGAAGTGACGCCACTTGTGTTCTTCCGCATGCTGCAACATTTGCATATGGTGAACAACTCGATTTACTATTTAACGAAATTATAGTGACACGTGCATTTTAAAACACTTTTTGAATTACCGACTGTCGCTGAGTGTTTATAGAATTGCCTGCGTGAATTGTTTGTAAGGTACTGAGTGATACGAAGAGCAGATTTGGCTAAATAGCTGGCGGGCCTAAAGTACATCTTACCCTCCCCATTCCCTTCTTGGTGTGACTTTTAATTTGCACCTTGCTTCAGTACGTTAAACATTACGATATGAGGCCATTCTATTCATATATAGCAATAAGAAAACATGGTTATAGGATTGTAGATTGCAATAACTGCTGTTCTCTTGTATAAAAAGTTCGTTTTGCTCTCTTGAACCTAAACCGTAGACTAATAGCTAACCTATACGGAATTGAACCTAATGTATATAAAAAAAAAATGTTGAGTAAATTGTGACAGCTTCCTAGGAATACACTGAAACAGGCACTTAATATATGTTGATGTTACGTATTGCGTAATTGATTATTTTCACAAATGATATGGGTTCCAGATGACCGGAAATATACAGAAAAATGGGTTAAGCTGCTATCTTGAACATATGTGAAAAATCATAGCTGTTTCTTTTATATGGGGTTGAATGTACTTTCAGTATTGATATTGCATTATTTTGGATGCGTGGAATGGAGAATATGATAAAGGAAAAATCCAGCGAGAGGAAGAACACATATACGGCCTGAAGGAGGTGCCACCCTTCTTGATTTTTACATCACATACCGCATTTTACACATCCGAAACAACGCCGATAACATGGGAAGTACATCAAAAAACCATGTAACAGAAGTAGCTAATATAAAGAATTATTAAATTACACCTTTGTATTTAATGCCCCAGTTCTACTTCTGATGAGGCACAAAAGGCGTGCTTGAGCTATTCCTGTGAGTTCATTAAGTTCATGAAGTCACATCACAAACATTTAGCCCATAAAATAATAAAGATAGTTACATAACATAAACACATAAGAAGTACTTACTTAAATTTGCATCCTAATAGACAATTATCTAGGAATTGTGTTTTTGGCACTGGTTCTGTGACTTGCAGGGCATTAATTTTGTCTTTATTCGTGAGAGATGTACGTTCATCCATTTCTCCCAATTTATTTGTTTTGCACTGTATTTGAAAATAATGGAACACACCGCAACTTTTCGCCTTAAAATCTTCAGATTGCCAAAGTCAAGCAAGTCGATATTTAATACCGTTTCTCGCAAACAAATTGCAATCTTTCCCTTGCGTTCACGCAAGACGATATTTAATCGGGCCCCTAATGACCTAAGAGTATCAGCAACTTGTTTTCCAAATCTACTACCAGGCTCTTCAAAGCAAATGAATAATTTAGCACCTAATTTGTTTAACATATTAACAATCGGCTGAATTGTGTGACTGATCCTAATGACTGCACAATGGACATTTCCGTTTTCCCCGTACTTATATATTTTCCATTTAAAAATATATAATGTTTTTTAAATTGCAGCGTTACGGTTTTCCGTTACGTAGATATATAGCATGAAATACTGAGAAGTGAATCTCCTACCATACAACGAAAATCATCCTCTGATTGGTTTGACGTAATCAATTCATTGTATTTCTGTAGCTATATGCTTCTCCCTATGTTACGTTCCTTATTCAGAAGTTTGAAGACGAAAAAAACAAAAAAGAGAAAGAACATTCACATTATCACTTAACGAAATAATTAATGTACAAATCTGCAGAACTCACTCCAATAAGTTTAAACACCAAAACATGTTTTTAATAACTGAAATTGCTCGAAACAATAACAGGGGGCAGTCCTAACTTGCAGTGCTCTCCTTATCGCTGGTTTGTGTTACGTTTGTTGTCTTGACAATTTGGCGCAATTGGTTGGCGCATGCAACTTTTAATTTTTTATACTTTCACCTAAGGCTGTTCGAATCCTATCAAAGGCTGTGATTTAGTTTACTTCACGAAATGCAAGAGTAACTTCAATATAAAAGTTTAAATTTACGTTTTTGTTTCTTACATGCTTTTATTAATACATTTTACAATGACATATTAAAACTATTCAGTATATTCACGGGCTACAAGTAGTACGTTAAATTGTTAACAGATGGCAGTAACAAGCACTATTAATTAATGTGCTTTTAAGTTCTTGAAAAATGCTTCACTAGCATTTATTAAAAAAAACGTATACGATTGTCGAATGTAAAACCCACATTTTTTTTTACAGAAAAAAAATAGGTAATTCTTTTTAAATAGAAGAGTTGTAAAGAGCTGCTATAAATTAGTGTTGATGCTACCATAATATATCAATATCTTAAAAAAGTATTAAAAGTAAAAATAAATTTTACATGAATAAAACGTACTAAATGACGTGTTAAGGCATGCAGAAACGCTATTTAACACATACGCCTTCGATCCATTTTTGCCATCTGTTTTAAACAGTACTAACAAATCAAATACCATCTGTATGTGAATGACAAGCAGTCGGCAGACTGATTACGTCATAACATGGCGGCGCCCGATTAAGCGCAAGGCTGAGACTCTTTTGAACAAGTCCTTATTACTCTTGATAAATGCGTGACAGAAAGAAAAGAAAATGTTTTTCGTAGTCTACTTCAACAGATTTTTTTTTTTTTAATTGCAATAAAAAAATACTACCGGAAATGTCCATTGCTTCTGTTGTTCTTTCGCCAGTTTGCGATACTCAAAGGAGCTTTGATGTGTATTGAATACCGAATCCTCATCAATATCGTTATCGGATATGTATTGCTGCGCTTCCTGCACGAACCCATGTACGCTCTGTAGGATGAGGTCCTGTACCGCTAGAGACCCGGACCCGGGATTCGATCCAAGGGCTTCCATCAAATGAGCAAACTTCAAGATTTGGCTACTTCCTTAATAAATAAGAGTATGAAAGACAATGAATTTTCTCCTGATTAAAAACTGAGAGAGATCGAAAATTACTTCGAACGCCAGGTGGTTTTCCTTCGATTCCCGCGACTAGCAATCTTACACAAAGCGGACAATTAATATTTCGTAGACATCTTTCTCACACACCTAACGGTCAACCATAAGTTCTTTCTCTCAACATATGGCGGATTCTTAGTTGATATACAAATTAACTAGAGATGGGTCGATACCAGAATTTCTCGATACCGATGCTTATTTTTGACTTTCGATATTCGATACTTGATACTTCCTTCAACATCGTTCTACAATGCAAGTCATATAAATTTAATTAAAAGTAATTAAGCAATATTTAAATTAGAGATAGCTCGATACCAGAATTTCTCGATACTCGATAATAGTAGGTATGAATCCCTCTGGTAAATTGAGTTGGGAGTTACCGTGAGTGTAAATGTTTGGCCACAATTGTAGATTCATTCTTTGGTTCATATACATTAACCATATAGGGGGGAGTAGTATTTCCAATTGCCCGGGAGTTATGACGTCTTCAGTATGGCCGCCCGTAGAATTTCCAGTAGAATTTTTAAACGCATAGAACTTCCCACAGAATAGAGCTAAGACGGTCGTTTTTGTTCCAGAGTAAAGTAAAAGAACTGCAATTTATACAACATTAGTTGTAGCATCTGTATAAGGCGCCAAGTTTCAAATATATTGAAACATACTTGAAACTAATTGTTTTCTGACAATCGTTTTTAACTTAAAATTTAAATAGATCCGTAATCATGAAAAATTGTGAAAATGTAGTGACAAAAAATGTAGGTTGTATTATGATCTAAAAACCGGTTCCAATATCTTTTCTGTATCATTTAATATAAGGGAGTTGTGTGATTTTATGTAAGACATGGTGTTTGTGGCTTCGTAGCTGTCGTACCAGCATCATTAAGTGAGAGTTACCTCAAGTGTTGGTTTAGTTTCTCCACCACTGCAAATTTAATCTTTAGGTCGTGCAAGTTAACAATATAGGGTGGAGTTCTTTTTGGGATAATAATGTTGTCGAAAAGTATGTTCCTTATCTTTTATGGATAAATATCAGCGTTAATGGGAAATTCCAGCACAATGCATCTGCTTTCGGTTTTGCAAGAGAATGAGGGATCATGACTTCTTTAAAAGTCATTGTGTCGTACTTCTTTAGAAAATCTATTTATCAATTTTGTTTAACTATCTGAAAAGCTTAATAAGTAATAATTAAATCTTACATTTTATAATTACGCATAGATAGTTGAATACAATTGGATATGAGGCAGATTCTTTAATTTTACATGAACACTTGCAAAGTGCAGTATAATTTAAAAATTCCTGCATTTGCACGAATTTAAACACTTCTTCTTGCATCCGCACTTGACCATCTTCTGACATATGTTAGCAGCAATGGGAATGTTGATCTATATTGGCAGGAGTCTATTTGGTTCTCTTTTCCACCTGTAGTCTTCAAATGTTATTGAACTACCGTAGGAGAAAGGGAATGAATTATGGTTCCACCATCCCAAATGATAGCATCATAATTGGCAGATGCGGATCAAATGACATCCTGAACCTCATTCTGGAGGCAAACAAGAACATAAGATTTCTTGGAACGATATATCTTGTTAAAATTATTTGCAATGGACGGAGGATATTCTTGAAACTTATGAGCAAAGAATTCATCCATATTACCTTGTCTTGATTGTGTAGCTATGTACATTGGCCCAGAAGAGAAACATTTACTCTTAATATTCTCATTTGCTTTTGTTGTACCCGCTTAGGTTTTGCCGTGTTGAGGAGCAAAAAATTATTTTTCTGTGTAGGGCTGTCATATGGTTTACTTCTTCTAATAAGGACTTCATTCACGAAACTGTCATGTTGTTGCTTATCTTTGTCTAAAAGTTTTGACATTGATTCTTTGTCTTCGCTAATGGCACCTTGAAGATTCACAAGTTCATTACCTAACTCGAAAAAGGAATTTCCATTCTTCCGAATAGCTTCAGTCGCATTCTTCACATCACAAAGAAAGTCTTCTTGTCCTTTTACCATTCATCATGATGAAAGTAATCAGTCACTATATTCATTATCTTCATACCAAAGGAAGTCCTCAGGTCGTTTGTTTACTTCAGGGGCAACCGTAGACCAGTTCAGAAGAGCAATTGGATCTTGAATTGGATCTAGCTGTTCATGCCCTTGATCGAATGCAATGGAAGAGAAATGACAGTGAACCTTCCAATCTTGAATTCATCAGGAACTCATTTTTGTAATTGTTTCATGTCATTAACATGGACAGGAACCCATCTAGTATAATGGTAGTGGTAACAAAGGAAATAAATATCTCTGAAATGTTGCAAGACTTTTACTTAAAGAAGTTTCCCTTTCTGTGGACACCTACGAAGACAGAGTTTCTAATTTCATACAAGAATCCAATATGCAAATGTAGGACATGTAACATGTTGTGTAGGAGATACTGTTAGTTCGTAACCCAAGTATTAAATTCAGTCTCCGTTGATATTTCTTCGTAAGCTTCATTGAGGAGTACCTGCAGTGCTGCATAGGTTATCTGGTGTGCATATCTAGCCTTTGTGACATGTATGGCTTTCAGAATACCATCTGCAATTTCTTGAGTGGATAAACCAGCTTCTACAGGAGCTTCAGTCCATCCTGACCCCTGAAATATATCACGAATCGCTTTTGCATTATGTTTTTATGTATGAAAACCTCCAAGCATGGTCACAATATCTTAGAGAATTAGCTCCACTGCAGTCTCTTCGTTATCCCATAAATTGGCTGATCCCAAGTTATTACGGTCTGGATTTAAATGATGCATGGCTTTCAAGATGAGCAATTCTTTGGTCATGAATTTCAACAATACCCTCCCTTCATTGCAAATAACGTTGACAAGATGTATGGTTTCAAGAAACCTGATCACCTTGTTTGGCTCCAGAATATGTTCAGGCCACTGAAACAACCGATGTCATTTAAGCTGCTCCTTCAAGTTATGATGCTATAATTTGGGATTATGGAGACTTAATTCATTCAATTTCTCCTATGGTAGGTTCAGTAACAATTGAAGACTACTTCTACGTGTGTTTCATGTGGCAAATTAAATTTAATTGAGGAAAACATTGGCACTACATGCTGTCTGGGACTCTTACTATGAAATTTCCGTAAAAAAACGAGACCCGTGAAGATCGGGGTCATGGAATGAGACAGTAGGTCAGACTGCCCAAAGATCAAAGAACTTTGAACAGTCAATGCTTTTTCGTCATTTACAAATCAAGTAAGAATTATTTCGATATCTCAGTGACGAATCTGTTTCAAACTTTGAAGATATACACAGTGATTTCTACATAACAGCAGAAGATACCATTTGCCATGTTGGCCCGGGAAAAAAACGAAAGAAAGGTTCAACAATGAAGAAGCGGACACCAGGATAGCATTACATGTGCTGATAGTATTACTTGTGCTGATAGTATTACTCATTAAAAGAAGGAGCAAATACAATACTAGTATGAATCGTGGATTCCGATGTTGTTGTCATTTTAGTTTATAATTTTAACAGCTTCTTAGGCATTGCAGAAGACTATCAACTGTTGATACATTTCGGAACAGGAAATAAGAAAAGAATAATTGACGTAGAGAAAATCACATTAGCCCTTGGGCCAATTAGAAGTCGTGCCTGGCCACTATGATATGCTCTAACTGGATGTGACTCAGCTTCTTCAATGCTAGTAGGGCATTTAAAGTTTGGAAGAGGAAGTCCTTAGTCACTAACTGAAACCATAGTAAACATGATGGATAGGCCTTTCACTCTCCTTGATTTAGACACACCCGAATTCAAGTATATTGAACTGTTCTTTATTAATCATTATGGAAGTCAGGAAGAAGACACCATCAATGGCTTAAGGAAAACAATATTCTGCCACAAAACCCAAAATCCAGAAAAACTGCAGACTACACAAAACTCTTCTGCAGCACTGCAGGCGTTCTATTTACTAAGCAAGCATTTGGACTTCCGCAAACATGGCCAAAATTACACTTCCAGATCCTTGCAAGTATGGGTGGAAGAAAGAATCAAATAAACTCCTGCCAATATAGATCTACATTCCCATTGTCGGAAAGGTGGTTTTGCAGGCTACGAAAATTAGTTGTTAGTGCAAGATCTGGTGAAAACGACGGGTGGAGGAGTTTCTCCCAACCACATTCCTTGATCTTAGCATAGGTTATTCTTTGCCAGTGTGGGTGCGCGTTATCTCCGTGGATGAGCACACCCTTGCGTATAACCAGAGCAGGACGTTTCTTCAACAATACAGTCCGTAGGCGTTCAAGCTGCTGACAGTAGACATCTTCTTCGATCGACTGGTTACTTGGCAAGAGCTCAAAACTGATTATTCCACGGATATCCCACCAAACACTCAACATCACTTTGCAGGGGTGACGTTAATGTTTTGGTACAGTTCCTGCTCTCCCCTTATTATTATTATTTATTGTTTAGTGTAGGGTTGTATTAAGCTATACAATTAGTGGTTACATATAGAAGAGCTTGTTGCCCTACAGTAACAGAAAAAAACAAACATAAATAAGACACAAATATTATGCCAAAGCATAAAAAAGAGATAGAAAAGTTACAAAATAAGTACCATGTACATGTCCATGCTTATGATATGTAGTTAGTATATAACACAATGATGGGAAAACAAAACACACACACACCAAATCATGAAAAAAGAAACAAAAAATACATTTGGGTAAATAGTGAATGGTTGAAAGATTACAAGGTTGAAATGGCTGATTATATACAATGAGTGATTATGTAAGTGAATGATTGCCTAACGTGCGCACTATTCAGTAGTCATATATTACGTCCCTGATTTTCCTTTTGAAAATATTTAGATTTCCCTCTTTTTTCAATCCAATTGGAAGTTGGTTCCAAACTTTGCTCGTCAAGTAAGAAAATGATTTCATGTCATAATTTGTCTTATTACACTTCGGAATGTGAACATTGTTAGAGTTGTTAGACCGCAAATTACTATAAAACTTATTGTCGGAAATAGGGATGAATCCACTTAGTGTTCGGTGGTGTGCCGAATAAATAGCTTTGTGCACTTGCACCAAGAAAAGGTATTTCCTTCTGGATTCAAGGGTAGGCAACAACACTGATTCGTTACATTTGGTCGTCGAGAGCGAGAGCGGAGCTTTTCGCATTATCCGGATTGCCCATTTCTGCATCCTTTCAATATTTTTAATGTTAGTTTGGTTGATTCCGTACAGAACCACACCATAGTGCTCAAGAATAGGTCTAATATACGAGGTGTAGTACTTTACTCTGTGCGTGATAGGTAGATAATTGCTTATGTACTGAAGAATCCTGATTTTCGGCACAGCATTGGAGCATATCTTTTTAACTTGTTGCGTAAGCGATAGTTTCGAATCAAGAGGTATGCCAAGATATTTCAATGTAGCACTTGTAGATATCTTATTGTTTCCTATCTGAAGTTCTCTGTCAATTATGGAACGTGTGCAGTTGTCTGTTGATAAGATTAATGCTTGTGTTTTTGCTGTGTTCACTTTTAGATTATTTACGTTGTACCAGTTAAGCACGCAGGGAATGTTTGTTTCAATAGTGTGAGCTAATTGATCTAAAGAATTAGAGTACCAAAATAAGAGACAATCATCATCATACAAGTAAACCTCCATATTTTTCACAGATAGTGCAAGATCATTAATGAATAAGTTGAACAGTTTGGGTCCAAGGATTGATCCCTGTGGTACCCCAATTTGAATATCGGCACATTTGGAAATAGTATTACCAAGTTTCGTACTTATTACTCTATTATGTAGGTAACTTTGAAACCATTTGCATGCTTTTTTAGATAGATTGAACTGGCCATATAATTTGTTCAACAATAAATGAGGTTGCACGGTATCAAATGCTTTGCTGATATCTAAGGAAATTAAACCAATGTAGTTTTTTCCTTTAACGTCTAGTATGTTTCGCCACTTCGTGATTAATTCTAGTAGCAATAGTTCGGTGGATCGGTTCCTGCGAAAACCACACTGTTTCTCGGTTATGAGATTGTTACTTTCTATATGTTCTTCTAACTGACTATCGACCACCTTCTCAAGGACTCTACTAAGAGCTGGTGTTATAGAAATAGGACTATAGTTGTTTATACTAGTGTGCGATCCTCCTTTGAATATGGGAGTGACCACCGCATGTTTCCAAGCGTCAGGAACTATACCAAACTGAAGATAATGATTTATTATGTCCGTTAGTGGTTCTGATATCCACGGTGCAAGAAGTCGTAATACACGATTATTAATACCATCAATTTCACAGCCTTTTTTAACATCAAGTCCTGTGAGTACTTTAAAAATAGTGTTAGTGGAGACAAGTTTAAATTCAAATCGCTGTGTCCGGGGGGAGTCATTATACATAATTGCCGAGTCATTGAACGTGGTGTTATTGTTGCGCATCCGATTTCCATTTAATTCATTACATATGTTGGTCCCTATATTAGCAAAGTAAGAATTAATGAAATTCACGATTTCCTCCTTATCTGTTATTATTTCATTATTTACTTCTATTGACGGGATATCAATACTCTTTTTCTTGCGCCCCGTGAGAAAGTCAAAGAGCCGTTGTTGGTAGTGTACTGACCAGAATAAATTTGGTTCAAAATATACGTCCTTTTTGCTTGCTTTATTTCATTTGTCACCCAGTTTCGAATCATTTTGTATTGATCCCATGAGCATGCACCCGTAGTCTTGGCCTGTTTAAATATTCTGTTTTTGAAGGAAATAAGTTTGAGTAAGTAGTTGTTAATCCAAGGTCTTCTGCTCGGACGTATTCGAAAATTTTTTGTTGGAGCAAATATATCAAGAGCATCACAAATCAAGCTTGTGAGGAAGACAACCTTTTTATTAATGTCCGATATGTTATTTGATTTATAAAAAGGAAGATACGAACAGTATTCTACAAATTTTTCTTCATTAAAATGCTTAAATGTGCGCTTTGTTAAGAGAACTCGTGGTGCTTTATTTGGTGTAGCATGCAATATAGTGTATGTGAAAAAATGATCACTCAAATCATGCATAACAGTGGTTGTTTTTGTGTGCAAAGAGTCATTGTTTGTATATATATGGTCAATTAAACTTACTGTAGTATCAGTTATTCTGGTTGGCATGGTAACAAGTTGCTTGTAACCCATGGACCCCATTAGATCGATGTATCTCTAATGTACCCACTGCTGTTTGCGCGTAATGTTATGGTAGAGAACCAACTTTCTATACCCTCTTAACATTATGTCCAGCAATGGCTCACGTATTTGACGGGTGAGCAGCGAACTGCAGATGTCAACTCGCTTCTGCTTCTGTTGAGGTGTTAACGCATGGGGAACTAGTTTTCCGAGTTTCGACACGTACCCAAGGTTCTGCAGATGACGTTGAAGGGTCAAATGGGTAACATGGAGGTTGCTGGCCAGTTTTTCTAGAGTTTGCATTGGATTTACCTTTGTCCAGCTCCACAACTCTCCTTCTCGACGCTTATCGGTGAGGCTGGTGTACCCAAACCAGAAACCTCGGGAACCACCTCTGGCACTTTCGCACATCCACAGCACCCTGACCATATACGGCATTGATGTTTCATTCCGCTGCACTGACTGCATGTTCCTGGTGAAATTCATACAGCATGGCATATTGTATGTGGTCCTCCGACACTGCCATGATCAAACACAAACCACACTTGCAAAGCGTGGAGTAGACCGTTCTCCTTCTACACACTGCTGCACAATCAAGTCACTGCTATATGACTCACCTATAGCACGTGCCGTCTCTCACTATTCGCTCGTCAGATGTCATTGCAGCGGGCATTGCACTTACGGCATTCTTATGGGATAACCCGATAACTATGTGCAATTATAAAATGCAAGAGGTAATTATTTCTTACTAAGGGTTTCAGATAAATAAACAAAATTGATAAATAGATTTTATGAAGTACGACACAATGACTTTTAAAGAAATCTTGATCTCTCAGTCTCTTGCAAAACCGAAAGCAGCTGCATTGTTGGAATTTCCCATTAACGCTGATATTTATCCATAAAAAAATAAGGAACATACTTTTCGACAACATTATTATCCCAAAAAGAACTCCACCCTATATTGTTAACTTGCACGACCTAAAGAGTAAATCTGCAGTGGTGGAGAAACTTTCACTTACGATAACTCGCACTTAATTATACAAGTACGACAGCTACGAAGCCACCAACACCATGTCTTACATAAAATCACACAACACCCTTACATTAAATGATACAGAAAAAATATTGGTACCGTTTTTTAGATCATAATACAATCCTTATTTTTTGTCACTACAATATTTTCACAATTCTTCATGATTGCGGATCTATTTAAATTTAGAGTTAAAAACGATTGTCAGAAAACAATTAGTTTCAAGTTTGCTACTAAAACTAGTTTTGTATAAATTGCAGTTATTTTACTTCACTCTGAAACAAAAACGACCGTCTTAGCTCTATTCTGTGGGAAATTCTACGCGTTTAAAGATTCTACTGGAAATTCTACGGGCAGCCATATTGACGACGTCAACTCCCGCACAATTGGGATGCCACTTTGACTCCTCTATATTGTTTGATGTATATGAACCAAAGAATGAATCTGCAGTGGTGTACAAACTTTTACACTCACGGTAACTCCCACTTAATGATTCATACGTACTTTAATGTTATTTATTTTTCCCTTCGGTACTTGGTACTTTCTTCAACATTGTTCTACTCCACACAGCAAAGGTACATTCTAGGAATATGCTATTAATATCGCAAGGATATTCTACGATATTATTGGTATATGTGTAGAATATTCTACGAATATCTCAATGTCCGGAATAAGCGCATATCCTAAGGATATACCTGGGGATATTCCAAGTATATTCTACGAATATGTCGAGCATAATAATTCTTTGGAGATTATTTTCAGAATAATGCTGAAACTCCAACCCAAAATATCCTTTTAATATTTTAGAAGAAATATCCTTATTTGATCCCAAATATTATTGGACATTCTACGCATATTGTGGATCACAATCGGCTATCCCTGGGATATCCTGTGACATTTGGGACAATGCAAGTGATACATATATAATCAAAAGTAATATATAAATATAATGTTTTTTTTTATCTTCTAACAGTTCTGGTGTATTATCTTCTATCTTAAATACAGACAATAACTTTATATAATTTAATCTTAAATACAGTGTACCTCAGTTATAAGGATTCTTTGCGTCAGGTATTCTGCGGTATTAACATATTCCTCATAACTGCGCACAACTCGGTTACAATGAAATTCGGTTATAATCACACAATTTTCAAGTTCCTTGGATGTCGTTATAACCGAGTTCTACTTGATACAAATTCTATATATTTTTTTTTTTTTACACACGCGAGTGAAAGTCGTCTTTTTAAAATTTGAAACAGTTGAAGTTAATACTTCTTTGACTTAGTAGGGCATAACAAAACATAAGAAAACCATCATCATCATCATCTAAAGGTACTCTTCAGTGACTGGATGTTAGTTTTTTTTCTTTTTCTTTTTTTTAAGGGAAATGAGCATTTTTCCTCCATTGGAATCAAATCCACTTATGTCACGCTTTTTCTGTCACTTGTGATTGTTCTTTTTTGAGGATTGTGCTCAGAGCCAGTCGGTATAGAAACACCCGGGCAAATATGTATCTCTCTCTCTGACACCCACCGAAAATATTAAGAAACCAAGTATTATTAGCATTGTATCCGCTATGGGTCCATTCTTTCTTCCCCTTTTTTCACGCACATATGAGGTATAGAACAAATTGTGCGTCGTCTTTTATGGGGGTATGTAGATATCTGTATATCTGTGTGTGTGGCTGAATAGCCATAAGGATTGGTGAATTACCGAAAGAACGTCGGTCTACAGGATCCCTAAGACAAGGAAAGAGAATTTAGCATTGAAGAAAGAGTTCAACCGCTGTCCTGAAACTTGAGACGAGGAACTTTTTTTTTTTGGTGCAGAAGAAGCCATGCTATGCCTTGGAGAACTAAAGGACAGTAAAATTTCTCATCAATTGATCTTTTATTTTCAGTCTGCTCCTCCCCAACATATCAAAGCAGGAAACTTCCTTTAAGGTATTTTTCTTTTGAATTCTCAAGAACCTTTTTGTCGCACTATTTTAAATTCACAGAAAGAAAATTATTGTTTAGATATTTCCTTAAGCTGCTTATTTTTTTCAGCATAACGCAATTGCCAAAAACTACAAATAATATAGGATGGGATGAGGGGCTAAAATCCGACACTTTCCTGTCTATTCTTTTGTGTGTACGAATGCTTTCATTGAGTACTTAATATTTCTTAAACCCTTATGACTTTCTTCTACATTTGTAAAATTCTATCTCTCAACAGAGATGGGTCGCTACCAGATTTCCTTGTCATTCCCGTTACTTATTTCTGACCTTCGATACTTGATATTTTACATTCCACACTTTTTTTTTAAAAAATGTTTTTCAATGTATTAAATATTACATGCATTATTTAAATTTAAAGTGTAAGTGTATTGCTTTCCTATAATTTAACTCTATACCGAGTCATAGGCGCCTAAAAGTTATAAATAGAATGCAAATTCAAGAAGCTGTAAGATGTAAGTTATCAACCTAACGTTCTACCATGGGAGTACTTTCAGAGAAAGATATTAGTCTAAAAAATATCGAAGTTTCGAAAAAGCATGGACTCCATTAGTTTCGGTATCGACTGATACCGATACTTTGCAAGTATCGGTAGTATCAAGGTATCGAATGTATCGTGAACCCATCACCAAAATTAACCATAAATTGCAGGAAATATTCACGCCTATATTAAATCAAACCATTATCCTATTTCATTATTCTTGAATCTAATATAACTCTTATGAATTGAAAAATCAACACTTCACACACAGTTTTTAGAATTACTTTCTTACAACACAATTTCAGAAAAGATGAGCTTGGCGATACCTTACAAAGTTGGAAATTCAGTTTGCAAGCTTCTTATGGGAAAAATACTGTATTACAAAATAATATTCAAACGGAAATTAACGTCTTGTGATAATACACGAGCTTTGTAAGGTGTATCGGCTGCGGTTCGGAAGGTTCGTGCCAACATTTTGTAAAATTAGAGAAGAAATTAGATACGTTTGCGAGTGTCACCTGAAGTCAGTTTCATAAATAATAAGAAAAATAAAAGCTCTCTCTTCCTAAAAAAAACTGAAATTAAGCATCGAAGTATTCACTTCAGTAAATTAGCAGTCTACCTACGCCATCAACTTAACTTCTATGCTCAGTATAAAGCGCAACTAACCCAGCAAAATCTCTGTGAACACTAAGTCGAATCCTGTCTGGGTCAAACAATTAATACCCTAACAGGAACTCGGCACACTTCCTCTATAAAAATGTAGGGATGGTTTATTCATGCAAAAACAACTTCAACACCATGGTGGTTGCTCAACTCTTTATAAAACAAATATACACAAAAAAGTTTTCGAAAATAAAAATTAAAACAACAAAATTCTACTCAGCTTTCAGAAACAAATAGTGAAACAAAGATTCTCTACTGATATCTGTGTATTCTGTCCAGTCGCGGCCAGGGAAAATAGAAAAATGGAGAGGTGAAACTAAAAATGTTCACAAAAAAAGATAGGTTGATCACTTACTAAGCAACAATGACAGAAGTACAATATAAGCAAATGGAGTTTTAAATACATCATGGTGAAGGACATGACTCGTGCTCCTTCATAACATTTTGATTATTGACGGGTCTGGGTTAAATCAGGTCTAATATTTTTAGACGTTCCTCTTTAACTTTTCCGCGATCATGCCTTATAGACAAAAGCTATGTGCGATGTTTGCGGCGAGATAATTCGATATACAGGGTGTTGCAAAACAGCAGCAACATACGTACCTCTCGAGATTCCTGACATGAAAGAAAAGAAATTAGACTGTCGATAGGTGCACAAATGCTTCATTTCGGCGCTATAGGCTGCCGAAAGTGTGAAAAAATGAACTCTAAAACTTGAAAATTTTAATACGATTAACAGCATAACTGAGACGGCATGGCACCCTCAGACTTCAAACCTACTCTATCCAAAACTGCATGTTCCAAAAATCATGGAATTGATAGGCAAGGGATTCCCCAAAGGAAGTAGGGGATTCCCTGATATTATCTGTAGTAACTAGGTAGAAGTAAGCACAATTAAAACTACTTTCCGTATGAGTATTCAGTACAGACGATTAACGTAGTCATTGGTATCTAACCGGACAATGACGGTCTCTTTTACTGATAAAAATGACAAAACGTTCGATGAAATGTGTACCTACTCCTGTGTGTTATGCAACCATATATTAGGTAGATTTGGAAAAAAAATATAACTATTGAGATCGATACGATATCTAAGTATATATATACACATACAGGGTGGACAATTTATCTTGATCACCCTCTATAATGGAGAAACCGAAAGAGGGAAAGAAGCGAAACTTTGCATGAAGCAACGACATGAAGAAGGGGGACATCTTTTCATGTATTAGACAACAACACCCAATAAACAGTGTTGCCAAACAATATAAACTTATATTTTTTTAAAAAAATGGAATGGCCTAGATTTTATTTCATAATTGGAATGAGCAATGAAAACAAAGGCGGAAGAGATAGCACTCGCAGTTCAGGGTTGCTAAGTTTTCGAGAAATAACGATAAAGAAGTGTAAAATTGAATGTCTTTTTGCACACGCTGTCAGTGGCATACAAATTCTCTGAGTACATGAAATGAAACACTGGTAAGTACTCTTTAAATTGACTCGAAGTTTAGAAAGGTGAGGTAAACAGTGTTGCCCCAGCACAAGAGAAAAAATATGAGTTTGGAAATGGTGTATTGGAAATGGTGTAATAACTCAGAAAAAATCACTATTACATTAGGATTTAAAAGTTATAGGGCAAGTCAATATGGCATAAAGAACATTGTAACATTGATTTGAGATCGATAAGTCAAATAATTACCGAGATATCAGGTATTTTGTAAATGCTGAGAATTTTGCGTTGTAAAAGATGGCAACGGCGTTTCAAAATTCCCTGTTTTTCCTTTCGTTTGCGTGAACGCGAAAAAATAACAGCTTATCGCATTTTCCATGTTATTTTAGTTCTATTAGAATAGAATTCGATGCAAATATGTGCTTTATCTGTTGTTCAGATTGAACAAACGTGATAGTTTGATTTTTTTATGTAATTAGTTCATTTTGGCTATGAAAATAGACGAAATAATGTAAATATTAGTGTTATGTTTACTTAACAAGTAATAGATGATCAAAGAAAGTGTGCAGAAATGGCTCAGTGGTAGAACGTTCCACTCTTGCGCAAAGGGTCCTAGGTTCGATCCCAAGCGATGCTAATCTTCGTGTTATATTTACCGTTTTGTTTTGTTTAGTGAGCGTGTCTAGTAACAGCCACTAAACCATTTCTCTGTAACTGCTAGTAATTACATTTTTGCATTAGCTGCAGTGTTTTGTTCCACATGACATTTATTCATATTTTGCATGTGTCACTGATTTGACTCAATGTAAATATCGTAATCGTATTAATCTGTTGTTACTGAATGCAAAATAGAGCCTTTATTTTTAGAAGAAAAGATTTAAATTGTGTTAATTTATGGAGAATCACGAGGAAATATTCAACAGGCAATTCTTTTGTATGCCGAACGTTTTCCTGGTAGGAGAACTCCATCTAGGATATCGTCTTCAAGAGTCATTAAACAATTTTATGAAGAATGAAGTATTAGGCCCCGAAATCAGAATAGAAGGAAAACAGCTACCGACGAAGATCATACAATTGCAGTATTAGCTGCAGTGAATTTAGATCCCCAGATGAGTACTCGAACCTTATGTATAAACGCAGGAATATCAAAAGGCACTGTATGGAGTATATTGAAACAACGCAAATTTCAACCCTACCACGTGTCGCTACATCAGGAATTAAATGTTGACGATTTTGTGAATAGAGTATTATTTTGTACATAGGCTGAAGAGAAAATTCGAACTCGAAATGGCTTTTTTGTTCGTCTTATTTTCTGACGAATGTAGTTTACCAATTATGCTGAGGTAAATCGCCATAACATACATTATTGGGCAGTGGAGAATCCACATTGTTTAAGACAAGTGGAGCATCAGAGACTATGGTCAGTTAATGTTTGGTGTGGAATTTTGGTGGACAAAATAATTGGACCGTTTTTTTTTTTTCAATGGTACATTAAAGGCAGAAATGTTTTAATTGAGGAGTTACTCTTACTACTGGAAGATGAACCATTAGAAGTGAGAAACAATATGTGGTACCAGAATGATGGTTGCCCTGTTCATTCTGCACGAACTGTAAGAGAAGTATTAAATACAAAATATATAATGGTCGTTGGATTGGCCGCGGAGGTCCAGTCCATTAGCCAGCTCGATCTCCTGATTTAACAGCTCCAGATTTTTTCCTATTTGGTTATCTCAAAGAGAAGATTATTTCAATGTTCCAACGACTCCAGAAGACATGAAGGAGCAAATACGTAATGCGTGTGTGAATGTTGAGAGATATTTTATTTTACGTACACCAATCGTTTCTTCAACGAATTCGAAAGTGCATCGGGGTCGAAGGACATCATTTTGAACATTTGATGCATTAAATCACTCGAAGTATTGGCATTAAGGACTATTGACATCAAAGTAATTGCCTCCCGATTCAATTTTTGCCATGTACTAATTAGCAGTTCCAACAAGAGCGTATAGATGACAGCATGTTTCAGGAGTTCCAACAAAAGCGCATAGATGGAGGCACGTTTCAATGCGACTCTGTCTTGAAGAGCAAGAATGATTACACGACAGTTCTGTAAGAGCCAGCTAATTTTTGATTAGGAAAAAGTCTTGCGAGCGATTTCAAATCTTACGATAAAATTTAATGATCTTGTAACATTAATATCAAAGGTTAATTAAACTACTTTTTTTTGTAATCGTTACGCTTATGGTTGATTGATGTATTGTCAGTGTGCGAATTAGGCTATCTTTCCAGAGGAGGAAAAAGTACCTGATATTGTTTTTTACTTGCAACTTCACTTACTATTATTACTTAGAAAATTATTTATTACGATAACTGAGTGGTAATACAGTATGAAAGCACTGTTGGATATATAAAATTAACAAAGTATTTGTTAAAGAAACAAACAAAAAAATGACGTAAAGGTAGAGTTATTAACTCTAGTCTTAATTGTCAATCTTCATTTTCAGTGAACATTGACATTTTGAGGTTACACGTACTGACAACTATGACAGACAGGGGCATCATTTAGGAAGGGAAGGGTGGGGTAATTGCCTCCCCCTGAATTTGAGAACATAAAGGCACTAAAACGTAAAATAATCTTCTTAAAAAAGACAAGTTAAACCGATATGAACACACTAAAAAAAAAACAAAAAACACCATAATGTTTTTCAATTTCGACATTTTAGGAGTTCGGAACTAAATTTATAACTAAAATAATACTTGTAAACCGAACGCAATGTGGGTTAGTGAATTTAATTGTCTGTTATAGTGATTAATTTGGCACCGATATCATACAAAAAATCGAAAATGAGAGAAAGGTTTTAAGAAGTATTTTTATCTTTACCTATTGTGCGTTTTTATATCGAGCGTTTATCTTCGTCTTCTGTGAAGACGTTTTTATACCCTTTTCCTTTCATATTGGTACCGCTCAAGAATAACTATGCGTTACGTCTGCATTGGATCGCCGAGAAACCCTGTGCAGCGCGCATTTTCGCTAGCCAATACGCCACGCTAAGCAGCTGGCGACCAGTGATCTCGGCTCTGAATTTACATCACCCACTTCTGCCAAAAGCACGAGGAACGCAGAATTTTTCATGAAGAAAAACTTTATTTTTATTCTTACCGGTTGGAATTAGCTTTATCATATTAACAGCGAACAGATGCATATGAATTACGTACAGGGATTCCGCCAGGCTTTTCAGTTTGGATGATGTCAAGTCGAAATTGGGAGGGTATAACTCGAGTTTTGCATATTTCTCTCGAGTTTTGACACTATATTTTAAGTTGGAGTGCTCTCAAGGATTTGAGGGGTGACACTCCGACAGAGGGGTCTGGCGGAATCACTGATTACGTATATGCAGAGTATGAAG
This sequence comes from Lepisma saccharinum, assembly GCA_022664845.1. NCBI lineage: Eukaryota > Metazoa > Arthropoda > Insecta > Zygentoma > Lepismatidae > Lepisma > Lepisma saccharinum. The sequence continues at coordinate 53,011 of JAGDQP010010837.1, forward strand.
TAAGGACTACGCTTGGAAGTATGAAGTAGGATGCGCCAAAAGGATCTTGCCCCACTCAAGCAACAACTGAGATGACGCCACTGGTCACAGATAAAAGTATTTTCAATTTCGATAGATACGCACACTTCATGGCACGATAAGATGATTTTTTCTCATTGCAAGTTGGTCATTCTCATTCGATTAATTGAGATCTGAAAACGTTAGCCCATAAAAATTAGATTCCTTTTCCTATCAATAAGGAACAAATTGTTTCTCAATATCGTTCGTCAGAATATTTTTACGTGCAGTTGTTTTTATAACACAATCTTCAGCTGGAATTCCATACTTGACGTAATTTTTCAAGGTTGATGTAGGATCATTAAAAGTCTTTACTGCCAATTTGTATTCCATCTTCTTTTCTCTAACTGATGTTATGGCGTGCATTATTGCTTCTTTATTCCATTCCTTTCGCTTACTCATCGACAAAGATACAAGTGAAAAATGCTGTACAAGATTCCAGTTCTTAGCATTGTTCCAAATTTCATCTCTGGGACGAAATTTGGAAATGTCTTAGTCTTAGGAGGTGGAATTCGGCCCAGTAGATGTAACAAATATGGCAGCCTATTATAATAACTAGGCTACCTCTCATGGTCTTTTACCTAAACATCTTAAAAATAAACAACCTTCATTACACACTACTTAAACGAATGGTAAAACTGCAGTCCTCGGTATATGTTCAGGAAATACAAAAACTACAATTACTGCGAAACAAACGTACATTACGACGTACAGAGAAACGAAATTTAGCATATAGGTGCATTACGACGAGTAGTTTAGAGAAATATTACAACATTTGGGAATAGTCGCCATCTTTGATCCAAAATGGCCGCCCCAAAAGCCCAATTTCCAAATCATTGAAGGTAGAGAAACGAAATTTTCTTTGAAGGTGTATGACCAAGAGTAGGTTACAATAAATGGCACACCTCCTATTTGGGGGCGCAGTCCCCCGTGGGAGGTTGCAGATGGACACCATGGTGTTGTAGTGCTGCAGGGAGATTTTGGTTAAGATAAAGGATTCGCATCCTCTCAAAAGCACTGAAGTTAGGAGCGAACCCGCTCGGGGGGTTCTGGGCGCCTTCGCTCCCAGCGAAACAAAGCGAGTATATATATTTATATTAATATACAAATATATATATATATACAGGGTAAGTCAAAATGATGTACCCGATTTCATAAATTTATTTTGTGAAATATAATTAACATATCTGAATGTAATACATGTGGTAAGAAGGGTAACTCTCAGTTTTTTTCAGTCACATCACAAGTGCTCTATGTGAGCACCTCGCGTAACACGACACACATCAAGCCGATAGTCTGTCTCCGCAATGGCTGCTGTGATGCGGGCGCGAAGGTCACCCAATGTTGTTGGAAGTGGTGGTACGTAAACACGATCCTTTATGAAACCCCACAAAAAGAAATCACACGGGGTCAGATCGGGGGAACGAGGTGGCCAACGAATGAGAACTCGATCCTCCTGAGATGCACGGCCTATCCAGCGCTGTGGCACCATCCAATTGAATAATGAAATCTGCACTATCATCTTCGAGCTGTGGAAGGAGCCATTGTTGCAGCATAT
>JAGDQP010010838.1:7210-22726 GCA_022664845.1 Lepisma saccharinum
CATATTCTCGTTCTTAAGTAATAAAAGCAGCTGCTTCCAGTAACTGATTATTTGTCGATGGCAGAAACGACTAATCTAAAATACGATATGGATACATTTGATCTATATGCGTCAATAGAACTAGGTAATATCTAAGGAATAACCTGCTAAGGAAGTATCAAAATTTGATTCTCAATATCTTCGTTATCCATTTAGTTTAATACTGGATATATAATCTTCAAGTAATGCAGGAGATAACCAATAACTTAAATGTATTTCCAAATCCGTGCAAGCATTGCCTTAATTTAACGGAAGAATACACTAGCTTATAATGTATTTAACTTTCCTTAAACATAGTTACAACAAATTCCACAGGAACGTAAAATAGATTATTAGTATGTTCGGTTACATTCTAGGCTTTTTAATTAACATTAAATTTTAGGCGATTAACATAAAGTTCTGGAATTATTTTATACTATAATATACTAATCGTATTGCATTTAGTTACTAATATTTTAATTAAACAAAGGTTTTTTTTAGACCTCTGGACAACAGTGTAAATGAGATCTACATACAACAGTTTGTTAAGTTCTGTAACAAACCCTTTAACACTTAATCATACGCTCCTCTTTCTCGTTATACAAATGCATCCGTGGGCTGATTTTTACCACAGCTTGATATTATCTTTTAAGCAATCCTTTCGAAAAAAATTATCATTTGCGCTTTTCTGTTCTTTATTCACTCCATTTCAATATTACGAATATACAAGCTCGAAGTGGAAAGTATCCCGTGCAACGTCCCCTACCTAAGATCCCAAAAGAGGATCACACAGACAAATAGGGTCGCCAGGAGCCTAGAGTACCCACGCAACGCATCTAACCTAACCTCTAGCTCCAAACATTTTCTACAACCCAGACGAGCGGCGCAGAAATGACTTCCAGATTTAAGAATATCTGGGAAAGAGGATTCCAGATCCTTGTGATCGCTGTAAAAAAAAATAATTTAGATCGAGGGAGGAAATACCGGTAAGGCGACACCTCCAATCTTTTAATTAAATCGTCAGTTCATATTCTGAAGTACCAGCTGGTTCAGATTAGCGACAGATTAAGAAAGAAAAACGCAAATCTTTACTTGGGAAATAATATCAAACGATAATACGCATAACAACTCATATGTGACTCATACTGTGTCTTTACTCACTTCGAAGTCTACAGGGTGGCAAAATACCATGTCTTACCATTACCTTAGTAGGGCCCACACCTGTAGTCTGGAATCGCAATTCCTGAAATAAAGACGAACGAACACAAAAGAATGACGGTCGCAACTCAATCCAAACGTAGTGTCATAACACACAAATGCAAATAATATATATTCACACAAATCACATGCTGGAGTCACTTCATATGTCGACGCAGAAATAACCAGAAATTCAATATATAGTTCCTTTCCCAAGTTATCACTTCTCAGCTGGCGAAAGAATCCTACCACTGGTCTACGGATTTATGAACCGATCTAATCTAATTAAAACGTATCACTCAAAACGATAGGTTTACCGAAACACAGAAATAATTTAGTATCAATTGCTGTCAACTTCACGTAACGATTAGTAGTTAATTTCCAATGAATATCAAGTCAAACATTAAATAACTCACTGCACATCACAAATATTACTAAACACTGTATGAGGATTATCAACTAATGTCGTAGATCGTACCTGGTTAACTGAGAGGTTTCTATACTACGTTCACTGAACATAAACACAAGATTGTTCGAAGAAATATAAACATTTCAGAATTTCAATTTATTACTCTGAATTTACATATTGCACGTTTCGGATATGATAATCTCATAAGGATCTGAGCAGAATTACTGTTGAGTTGTAGGAACAAACAAATTTGAATGATCTATCTGGTGTACATTGAATTAATTAAGCAGAACTGAAAGTTAGCTTGACGGATACAAATGTCCATAATTTCTATAATAATTAATACATTTTGTTGATATCTTCACAAATTATTTCCAAAACATTGTTATTTAATTTAGAAAAGTTTAATCACAGCATCACTTACACGAAAGAAGTTTTTGTCCAAAATACATGGTGCAGAAAGAATCAATTTCGCTCTAATAATTGCGTGACGTCATTACAGATGATTACTACATTATACAAAAGACGTCGTGATTAAATCTTGAAAATGCAAAATAATATTATAAAATATGACTTTTTCATCGGAGAATAGTGGCTGGAGTTGAAACCAAGATTATCGAACCATGTCGAATAATATAAATTTTACTATTAACATCGAAACGGTACGCAAAGATAGTGGAACAGACATGTTGCTAATTTGATTAAGTAATGAGAATATGCGGTAGCTGTCAAAATTGGCTAACCGGGAATTTCGAATGGATTTGGAAAACTGGAGACGAAAAATAGGCGTATGACTATTGAAATCTAACGATCCGGTACTTGTAATGTAAGAATTCGGTTAATAGCGGCCCCATACTGAAATTTAGAACATACTGTACATTTTGATAAATAATCTCAAAACAAAATATTAAATTTTAATGAGGTGAAAATTCCGAAACAATGTCGCTCAAAAGTCCTGGTAGCACTTATATCGGTTCTAATCTTCTTAATTCGAATAATATATTTTCCGGTATGGACGAAAATACTTGAAATTGAAAATTATTCTAAATTTGGTGTTTATAATTACCAATCGTAGACAGGCCTTAGGAAGTACAGATGACGGAAAGGCCATACGTCCATTCGTCTCGTCATTAAAATTGGAACTGAACTAACATGGCGTGGGAGAGCAGTTCTGCCAGCAAACGGAGAAGAAGGCTGATTCACACCAATCAGCCAAAAACTAGTCACGAAGCATTGACTAGGGTCCAATCAAAAACAAGCGATAGATCCAAGTCATTGCTGCGTGACTAACGAAAACCTGGATGGATAACGATTAAAAATCCAAAGCAAAAAACAAAACGAAACACGCTCAAAGGGTCTAAAACCAACCAAAGAGAATGAGCTAAAGAGAACACACAGGAAGGAAACAAAACGGAGACTAAGAAAATAAAAGGGGAGAAAGTAAAAATAAAAATAGAACAGCAACTAGGATGTTACACCCGAAACTGACAACTTTGTTTTGCTAGCAATAAAGTGAAATAGGAAGGTACTGAAACCAGGGTACCCAGTCATAGCCTAGAAAAAAAAATAGCGATTTTTTTCTTCTTCAGGCTGGGGTGGAAAACATCCCAACGCGTTTGATAAATAAGTTAACATGAGCATTATTAGATATTATCATTGTTAGGCTGCTTTTCTGGAATAATATATATATATATATATATTAAAAAATAAAAATTTTTTTTTTAAAATGCGTAAAAAGGTATTTAAACATGGGATATTTGTTATGATTTGAATATAATTTTTTGTGAGCAAAGAAAAGGATTGGAAATTTAGCCACTTTAACCTATTATATCGACCGGCACTGGTAAGTATGCTATGGTGTATAAAAGTCATTCCGACTGAGATCCTTCCCCTCATCTAAGCTCAACAAGAAGGCTCTGGTTCCTATCTTAAATTAATGCCACGTCTCACAGCGCGAGAAAGGGAAACAACAACTTAAATATCTGTAAATTTTGCAATAAGCAAAGACATATTCAAAAAAAAAGTTCTTGAATAGGCAATACTGTCTTGTACAGATGCGTCCGAAAATTTTTCTCTTTATAGGAAAATCTTTCTCCAGTTTAATGAAAAGCATATTATAGATCTGTATGCTCCGCCAGTGTGACCACTATATCCGAATGATAATTTACATGCCCATCCAAACCACTGCTTTCCTCGTACTAGCTTCAGAATTATCACACTAGTGTACCGCACTAAATTCCACCTCCAGTTTGCAAGTTTCAAAATTTTATTTTATTTATAGCTTTTAAACAGCTAAGGAAAGGATGTGTAGGTTGACGAATTTGGGTCTAAGTTGAAGATATCAACAGGCATTTGCCTGGTCTGACTGAGAAAAACCCTAGTATTAGGGGAGGGAGACATAACGGGGAGGAGAAACGTTGTGCAAACGTTCTCTAATGTTAAGTAATTAGCATTTGCTTTCTATGTTCGATATAAACCTCAATAAAATCATTACAAAACACATTAACAGAATATATTTACAGTAGAACTCTGTTAATCTTTAGGACTGAGGGGATGGTCGGAACGCAAGAAAAGTCGGATTATCTGAGAAGCAAAAATATTTAATATATTACAATAAAGTGCAAAAAAAATCAATTTGATAATTAATACAAATTTTAAAAAATACAAAAAGCAAACTGTTCACCATTTCAAAAATCATTGCTTTAACAATTAATAGCAATTAACCCGGGAACGCACTGGTTAAGTCTCACGCTAACTGACTCAACAATATACGTAGTGTTTCAACGACAAGAGTAGAAATCCGCCATATTTCCTATACCTCTGTCATAGTCGGATTATGCGAGGAGTCGAATCATCGGAATAGAGCCACGGCGACTCAGCTAGTAGAGCGCTCACCTTTGGTGCTAGTGGTCATCGGTTCAATCCCTGTTAATGTCATGTGGGCTTTGTGGTAGACAAACACCGTGTGCGTGGGTTTTCTCGGGGTGCTCCAGTTTCCTCCCACTTTCTTCATTCCACCAATTCATCTCATTATTATCCATACGGCCTGAGCCATAGTTGCCTAAAGGCCTTAAAATTCGAATTCGAGCCATCGAAGGTCGGATTACCGCGGTTCTACTGTATTTGCTTTCCATTTGATGCTTTAAGTTAATTGTTCTTAAAGCCAAAGCTTGTCTATGGAATAGCAATGCATTGCCGAAAGAATGCATTCGGGGCAAGGAACAGAGAAAAGAAACATAATGGAGAAACCAATACGAATTTCACTGTAAAAATAAATAAAAACTGCGAATACATCAATCAGACTAGTCAACTTAAAGTGCTTTGAGATCCTTTGGTCGACTTATTTCCCATTAGTTAAATTGCACTTGTATGTATAGACCATGGCATATGGTCGTGCCATGCCTTCCATGACCGTGCCTTCCTGTTATGGCATAAACTCGTTACACGTCTGAGGGATGGCATTCCATATAGAATTTTATTTTAACCAGGAAGAACCTTTCTCTAGGTATCATACTGGGATTCGTTTGGTTAAAATCTAAATCAATACGGGAGGTATCAGGACTCAAACCTGCTTACTTTCGCAATACCTATCCCAAATCGCCCTGCCTAGAACATTTCAGTCACTATTACAGGAACATTTAACATCCCTCACACATAGTTGTAACGTATCAAAAGCGACCGACTATATTACTATCCATCTGCAGACTAGGAATCCCCCAGGAGTCTATATTGCTTAACTATATACCTATTACTTGCCACGGCTAATGGGTGTGGGATCACCGAACGTTATCTTACATACTAAGGAGGCAAAATCTTTATTAGTAATTACACATATGGAAAAGAAGCTATGAAAAGGGCATGAGTAGTATATGCCGGCCTGGCTGAAGGCAGTACAATATACCAAGGACAGATAAGTTCTCTTGTCTTCCAAGCTGAAGGCATACAAAAGCAAGGTGAACGACTGTCCGCCTGGCTGAAGGCGTTCAACCGTTATTAGGATGGGTAAAGGCTCCCGCCTGCCTGGCTAAAGGCACTCGTGAACCTGGAACTATAGTATACGCTTGTCTCGCTGAAGGCAATGCAATATACCAAGGAAGGTTGAAGACTCCTTCCCACTTAGCTGAAGGCGTGAAGAAGCAGGGAAAACAACTACCCGGCAGGCTGAAGCGTTCCGTTGCCTTTAGGATGGGTTAATAGTCTCGACCCGGCCGGCTGAAGGTGCCGCGACTAGAGAGAGGTTGCGAACCACTGCCCGCCTGGCTGAAGGCGGGCAAGCACTGGACCAGGTAAATAGGAACCCCGGTCCGCCTGGCTAAAGGCGTTCTGAAGTTGGAGAATGAGGTAATAAGAGAAAATAGTTATAAAGATAAATAAAGCAAATGCCAATAAAGCAAGGTAATTACTTGTTGAGTATCAGGAACCGTTCTTCAGATTGTAATTTCTTTCTTCAGAGTGAAGATAAGAATATACTTCTTAGAGTTGCTTTTTTGGACACTGTAGATATCCTTCGGGCAGACCGTATAATTCCCAAATTCTTGTCTATGATTAACTTAGAGTAGCCCTCTTCGTAGAGTTGTCCTTTCTTTCATATCAAGTAGGAGTTGTTGAGCTCTATCCGCCACACGTTAGGTAAACATCTCTGTACATTTCATTCAGTTCATAACTCCTATATGTCTGGTCAATCTACTTTTCACTATCATCTACAGTTTAATTGTTCTCTTTTAACTTGTTTTGGGTTTTTGTAGGTGTTTCTTACTGAGCCTCCTATTTTATTCCCTTTTCTTTCTTCCTTTGGGGACAATACCATTTCGTTCATTTCCTTTTGACCATTTCTCTAAAGTTAACAGTTTTCCTGAAGGTTTTCTCGATTTTTCTAGGGAAAATACTAGTCGATCCAAGCCTCGTCATCGGCTTCTTCCCGTAACGGTTTCTTTGAAAATCTCTTGTCATCGATATCTTGCCATTTGCTGCAGTCCGAATTTTCAAGATTGCGACTTCCAGATTGATACTTGTCACCTGTTGCTGTATTCTTATCTTTCATTTTACACTTCTTTTTGTTCTGTTCTACCTGCTCCTTCTGCATCTCCTGCGAAATAATTGTGTAACATTTTGTCGTAGTTTCATTTTCAAATATTGTTTTATCTTGCTTTATCTTACTTTTTTTATTTTCTCATTCCTTTTATCCTCTTCTTTATTGACCTTCTTAAGTGCAGCTAAGCAATAATCTATCCAAGCTTCATTTCTATGGTTAACTAGTACATAAAACAACTTGAGATTTCTATAGTTAAAGTAGGGAAATGAAGTTACTAAAATTCATGAACATACAGATTTGATACAATCATTCTTCTATCCAATGTTTAGCTGTAAGGACGAAATACAAACCATTTGTGGACTTAATATTATTAAGATATAAGTGTCTTTCCATTCTATCCACAATACAAGAAAATAATTGGAAACTACAGATTGAATTATAGTGTTCCTTAAAGTGCTTTATACTTTGTACAATATTATTCAATAACGTAGTTCGTTGTTATTTTAATACTTACATAGTTGTTTAGGCTTTAAAACAAATAATACAGGAAATCTAATATATACAGCAAACTATGAATCTCAGCTAAGATATTTAACTTTTCAGCTTTGAGCGTCTGCAGCTTTAGCAGGTACATATCAAGAATTCTCTAAGGGCGTAAAGCAGGATATTGGAAATTCTTCCAGTCCCACGTGACTAGACTAAAAAATCGCCGCCCTCTAACCCCGTCTGCTCTTTCCCTCCTCGTCCCGTATAGGAAGAAAATCCACTTGGAACAAGAAGGACCGTCGACAGCTACTTAATTTTTCAAATATCGATTTCGATACATCTTTCGGAATTTGATGAAATGGACAAGAAAAGAAATGAGTAGGAAAGATGTGAAGGATTTAAGAGAACAATGAAGTTTGAGGAAGCTCTTTTCTCAGACTATTTTCTTTGCTGTCTTCAATCTCTTTAATTCACAAAGCAGTTTAATCGATTCGTGGGTAGGAAGAAAGTGAGCTCTCTCACGAGTCAGAGAAATTTTTATCCTCTGGTTGTAGACTTTCAGATTTAGTCGTATGTTTCACGCTCATTAAACAAAATAAACTGTGCTCACTTTACAATCAGGCAAATTTTATTACTTATCGATACACTATTAAGACGAATATATAAATAATTTTAGATATTTTAAATAATGTGATCTTCGAAATTCTCAATATCTCTTCACGTAAGACTTAAGAGAGTAGACGAGATGCGTTGAAGGATATGTCATCTAGTTTGTTTAAATTGTTAAATTGGATGTACATCAAGTTCAAACTTATACTAGATGATTCGATTATAAGGTATAACACAAACATTTATAAAAGCTAGTTCAGTTTCCTAAAATTGTATATCGCTTTCTAATTTCTGAAATGAAATTCATGTCATTTTATTGAAACATGTTAAAATATAAAATAATCCCAGTAGTACATATGCTGAGTTCATGTTGGTAACACTTTTCAAAACATATTCAATTCTGTATTCAAAATTATGTCAAGAAGAAAATAAATAACTTGTAATCTTTGATCAACCTGTTCAAGAGGTAAACATACGACACTGCTGCGTATGTGAAATCAACGTATTATCATGCTTGCTATACTGGGGAATTTTGTACGGATCTCTTTTACATATATTTTATTGGATTTTAGTATATTTTGGATCAGCTGCACGTAACCTTTAAGCAACACTTCTTGTTCTTCGAAAATTTTATTGTCGACTACACGACTTTCATCATCACGACGAGATTTAATACCCTGCTATTAAATCTCCCGTTGTGTGCATTTCCCGAAACAAGATGTAACGTAATTTTCTTACTTCAATACGAATTATATAGCAGGCACATCTTTGCAACACTCTCGTCCACAAATGTATCATAGATGATGATGCTACGTAATACGACAATTTCTTTTCTTATAACAAAAATACAGTAATCTTTTAAATAGCTATCTTCGAGCGAATGACAAATTGTGCAAACAGAGTGGTTTAGGAACTAATTAACCCTGTAGAAAGGGTAAGTACATTGTAGTTGGCACTAGAAATCTAAAATTTCTAAATCCCTACAACTTAGATATCAACATTCACATTTTTCCTATATCTTAATCTAAGGTAGTGACAAATCCTGAACTTAATATGTATGACACCCTGAACTATAATGCCCACGCAAGCAAAATCTGGACAAAACGATGCTATATATTTCGATCATATTACTAAGTAAGACATTACTTCATTTGAGAGCACTAAATTTCATTTTGTGCTAACACTTCTGCTGCAACACTTTGATTATTACGATGCAATATATGGACCGCTCTTATTCCTCAATAGCTTCAAGAATTCTGAACACTTTCTATACTATCTAAACAATGCGAATCTGTTTCAAATGTCCAGACGACGTTACTTACGTCTCTGTTGTTTGCTTCATAAAATACTAAGGAACAGATCGCCTGACTATCTATTCAATTAATTGTTATTAGGTCTTGTTCTAATTCTTATTCGAACAGAAATCCTAAATCATTAGGCTCTACCGTTTATCAAAAACTGTGAATTCTTTATCTGTTACTGCTACCATAGTGTGGAACTCATTGCCGAACTCATGTAAAATTGACGATGTTTTTGTTCCAGAAGCAAAAATCAACAAATAGTACATATTACAATTCTATAAATGGTCCGAAAACCTTTATTTCTCTCTTATTTTTCAGTTTTTGTAATATTTATGAAACTCGTTTATGTCCTTACAGTATGTTTGTATTATCGTTTTGTGTTTATTATGTAGTTTCTTGTATTTTGGTTAAGTGGAAGAGTAGCACAGTACATTATGTTGAACTTTGACCTGCAATAAAGGCTCATTCAAAACTCAAGAGACACTACCGCCTACAGGAGGTTAATAGGAACAATGACAAATATCTTAAACGATGTTTTGCCTGTTAGTGTTTCGTGCATGCATATAAATGTAAAATACCGAGGGTCCGCACGGCCACCCAGGAAGGACTTCTGGCCTACTTAGGCCACTTTCGTCCTTTGAAATTTTTAAGAATTGTTGTGAATTGTGAATTAGGGAAGATGGTATTTTGGTTATTAGACTGAGAATAACTAAATTTTCTTATTATTATCTTCATAGTTCCAAAAAATACATCTTATTCACAACTTGTTCATATCTTGTACACTTCTTGTATCGACCTTGCACACAATTTGGACTTGCGCGTTTATTGCAAGACACAGATTTAAGTTAAAATTTGAAGTTCCTTTTTATCCGTGGAGATACATCTTAGAATAAAGGATTAGGTTTTTTTGCAAAACTCAAGTTTAGTATTAATTACTTGAGATTTCCTTGGGTTAGGCCGATGAGAGATAAGGTATTTTAGTTTTAACCTTCTTGTAGAAAGCTTCTTTTCCGACAAAATTATATCCGTCTATCGATCTCAAAATGTTAAGTTGGCATTTAAGGTGTTCTTGAGAAGCTTGGTTTATGACCGAATGTAGTTGCATTGATGACTTTTCTGGAAGTACCATAGTTAATACTGCTGATATCCATTTGACAATATTTAAAGTAAAATGCTGGGTTGATTTATTGACAATTTCTTGGATTTTGTGAATGTTTGGTGGATCGTTATTGATATTGGTACCGTCTGCAATTAAAGAGTTATTGTCACCAGTAATACTGTTGCCAGTTCTGTAGATTTTGTTTGCAGTAATAGACCTTGGTTGTTTTTGTTTCATCGGGCATACAGAGCTACCTGTTCTGTGTCCAATCTTCTTACAGGTGGCACAGAACTTCGGATTGGGAACTACTGAGCATATTATCCGTAGATGTGACTTACCACATTTATAACATATTTCTTTATTCGTGCAAGTTTGGACTTCATGGTACTAAAAGCATCTATGACATGATGACGGTCTTGCCATTGAACGTGAGGCCTCAACTTTATATCTAAAGAAACCGTCAGTAATCTCGTTTGTTATTAATTCACTAACAAGAGTATTATCTTTAGTGAATGATCGAATAAAAAGTAATGGACATTTATCTCCTCTTATTATAACCAAATTTGTGATTGAGATAGAACTTAAAAGTAGTGGTTGTTTTGATTAGGTTTTGTTCTTTTATTTCTTTGAAGAATGAAACTATTTGTTCGTCCTTTCCGGATGCAGAAGGAGGTAAGGTTTTCTCAAATGTCTTCATATTGAAGCTATCTTTGAAGTGTATTTTACTGACAGTATGTTGTACTCATAAAGTTATAAAATATTCCACTAGTTAGGACTGGGACTGCGAACGCGGCGTCACTTGAAAGTTCGCCGGGAGTATGTTCGTTTGGCAAAATTACACGTATTGTGAACTCCTATGCTTCTCTCTTTGACAATGTTTGTTATAGTTGTTTGTATTTGAGAAGAAAACTCCAGTTATAGATGTACAGCTTATAGATGTATTCAGAGATTTAAGTAAGAAAGTAATATATCGTTTCACAAATAAATGATCATTTAATATTATTCCCTGAAAAATATATCATTATGTAAGACGCTGTTTCGTGGAGTTTATCTGTGCTAGACATATTAAAAAATACAATTTTTGATTAGATTTATTTGATGTAAAGTTATTTCATTGTGTTAGATCCATAAATATAAAACTGTCCCTTAACGCCAAACGGAAGAGAAATGTCCATAAAAATAAGTATTTTTTACATTCAGAAATACTGGACCAATTAGGCTTGTTGGAAATAAAGTCGCTATATTCGTGTAGAAAAAAAAATATAATTATATATGTCTATTCAAAATTTAAATAGTTCTAAACACATAATGCCCTGTTGAATTATGTTTATGACCATTAGGCTCAGGCCGGGATAAGAGAGGGGAAAAAGATCTGGGAAGATGTCAGCCAGGGCCCATATGGAAGATTCCATTCCAGCATTTGCCTGGTGTGTCAGAGGAAAAACACCGATAAAACTCAGTCAGGATGGTTGGCCGCTTGAATCGAACCCACGACCTTCCGAATGCTACGTCAACGCTCTACCTCTGAGCTACGGAGGCTCAGTAAGTAATGCGCTGTTGAAAAGACTTATTAGATTATTAAGAACAATGATGATGATGAGGATGGGTGTTCTACCTGAAGGCAGGTCTTGAACTGAAGGTCTCAGAACTGGGTGAACCGGTGATGATTTGTCATTGCCTTCCATCGAATGAAGATGGTGCTTTAAGGATGGGACCTTCAGTTTAACGTGGATTCCGAACCACTTGTTTCCTTGCCGGGAATTGAACCAGGGATACCTTGATTACGCTATTAAGAACAATAGAAACATAAACAAAAAAACACTAGATAAGACAAATTTCTTATCGGTAACTTTGGTCGGCAACAGGAAGACTCGTGAACTCTATGTACCTAAAGTCGGACACAATAATATATTTAGTAGATATGACTATTCGTATTGTTTATGATATGAAGTTAAAACATAATATTTGAAAAGCTAGAAAAAAATATGTTGTTTGGGATTTTTTTAAGAGAATGACTTTTACTCTAAATTTAAAGACACACTTCTTCATTCTCAGACAACATTGCCGGCATCTTCTAAGGTAACGGCGAGAGCCAGATCTCTTTTTTTTTTTCAGTGAACTCAATATAATGTCACTTTCGATAGCTGGTAGAACTTACATAACAAGTTCAAACTGTCTGTAAAGTAGAAATAGTTTTTATACACATATTTTAATGATATACGTCTTGTTTTACTGATATTTATGTGAAAATTGCCGACTACTAGCGTATGTTCGACTACCGGTGTCCTTGCCCTATTTTCAATTTTATAATTTTCTTTGTAAATGTATGCAACTAAACAGTTGGCTGTATATAATTTAGTATCAGCAATTTGTGTAAAATTCATGTCACTTGCGATGTCATTCATGTCCCTAATGTTGCATAATAATATTTTTAAATGTATCCCCAATGTTGTATAATATTTTTAAATGTATCTCTAATGTTTTTTTAACAAGTTATGTGGCTTTAAGTATCAACATCCTATTGTTTTATTTAACAAAAATTTATTTTGAGAACAAAAAAATAATTTATCAAAAAGTTTTATATAAGTGATTTTTACATTAAATTATATCTTATATTGATTAATTTAATTAAGAATTGTCTTTATCTTACGTGTTGAACGTAACTAAAGTGAACTCTAATGCGAATTCTCAATTGTTTTTCTTCATAAAATGATTGTGCGTGGTAAATACAATACTTGCTGCGGGGCCGCAGCAAACGGCTAGCTGTCTTTTGCCAAAACAAACGGCGAAACAAATGAATGATCAATTTGCGCCGCGCTGAGGATTAAAAACAACATAGACAGTGGCGCCTGCTCTGCCTCTAGTGGAGATTTTATAACTCTATGGTTGTACTGTACTCATATTTCAGCGTGATGTATGTTAGTGATTCATAAGCAGCGAAAGCTATGTGTATGCGACTATGCGTATGACCGCTCTAAATAATGTTTACTGGCTATGAAAAAACAATTTATGAAGTTGGACGCACACAGACACAGGCAAGAAATACTCGTCAATGTTTTAAAAATATGAGGAACTCTGGTGTTCTTGCAAATAGAACTGTTGCCAAATTGTAAATCATTACGACATGAACATGAAACTAATTAAAACATATCGCAACGCAACAGATAAATAACATACGGACGTACTTTACAGCTGTTGAAAATCGAACGCCGATGAACATAAAAATATATTGAAAAATATATTTTATCATCTACATCTGTAACAGACACAGCATCTTTCGAGATCACTTTCCTTTGACCTCCAAAAATTTTACAATACCATACGACACGTCACATAAAGGTAATACTCATTAGGTAGTATTAGAAAACCCCTTATTGCAAGCGCTGGCTGTACAGCGCTTCAATCTAACGCTGTTGGTAATGATAATTCATCTGCCTGATGCATCGAAGAATGTCACAATCGCAGCAGGAGATTACATCGAAGGATTGAAACCATAATCAGGTTAGTCACTTTCGTATTTAAGTTGCCGTTGCAAAGAAAGGCTCCTTGTACATTAAAGTAAAGAAGAAATGTGTCTCAATGACGTGCTTCCAAAACAACTTGTGTCCCATAGTAATATTAGAAGTCCACCACTAGTCGACTGTTGTCCAATAGTTGACCTTTTTTGTTTACTATTGTGTAACCCAGTGTTCTTGTGCAACAAAATGTTATTCTCAATAAAGCATGTATTATATTTGACCAATTACACTCATTGTTTCATTCTCGCTTATTCAACTGGTCATCTGTGACCAATCAATTTCGACGTATCGTTGACGTTATACAGCAAATGAGCAGTTTACGACGCGTGTAATGGGAATCTTGTGTTCCTGATTCTTTTCGTTTTTCCGAGGAAATACATACTTTGTAAGGTAAGAATAAGCTTTTCTACATAATACGAGTTTAGAAGCTCTTTCAGCATGATTTACCAATAGGTATAAAGTATTAAGGGAAAAATGACCCAATAAAAAGTGGTCAAAATTTGGCATTTTTTCTTCCCCATGCAATCCAATTGTCGACCAAAGGTCGTCGATTAACGGATTATTTGAGAGTGCGCCAAATTTGTTCAAACTACTTTCTGTTAGGCATTGTGATCCATTTTCCAATAAAAATGCATAAAATCTCGACTTGTTGACATATTAAAAAAATCCACCACTTGTTTTCACGATAACATCATGTTGGGCGACAGCTGGAATATTTGCTAACTGGAATTTGTTCAGTAACATTAGCTGACAGATTATTCTCTGGAAATCTGTTGTTTCAGTGCAAAACCAAAACATTTTTGCACTTTATATACACGAAACCATGAACAAGAGTAGCTGTTGCAAGTCTCATTTCTCTCGACATGAGAACGAAAAGTTATAATAATAATAATAAAAACTCTTTTTAATCTAAAAATAATTTCCCCCAGTCAGTAAACAGTTATAGATCGAACTGTTTACAAGTTACAGAGAAATAGAAAGTTGTGTCAAGGTTGGTCCTTTAACCATTCAATTTCCTACTTACCCACAGAACCAAAAATATATGACAGTTTGAAACTACCACTGGTTCATCAGGATACAAACATTTTTTTTTTTTTTTAGTGAATGCAATTACCTATGTATCACAAATGTATAAATGACGTCTCATGAATGTCCTAAACTGCCGAGTTGTATCCCGGGATAATCAGGAGATCCACAACGCGTCCCTTGGGCTTCCTGCTGGGATATCCCAAAACATTCCTATGAGACGTCCCAGGGGCGACCTGAATTGCTGAATCGTATCCCGAGGTATGCAGAAGATCCGTCCTTGAACGTTCTACTAGTATATCCTTATGGGACGTCCGTTGGATGTCCCACAGAAGTCCTATGCGGGCATGAGCACGAAAACGAAGAATGCATTCTTTTTTCTTTTTCCTAATCAAGGAATGTCAGTAGTTATTGGAGGAAATTTTGCTGACAATGAGACAGCGTTCGAAAGTAAAGTAATAATAATAATAACCCGCCATCCTGACTAGTGTTTTACCCTGGATTTCTCAGTCATAAGGAGTAAATTCCGAGAAAGTACCTTCACACATAGTCACAGGCAAACTTCCTACATTCTTATTCCTATCTCGACCTGAGCAAGATGTGTAAATACAATTTTAAAAAAAATCAATTTCGGTAAGCCTACAGGCTGAGGTAGATATCGAAGTTTTTTTTTTTATTTTCAAAAATTATCGCCTTATATGAGAGCTATTTATTGTTTTGTAGATTATTCATCAAGAGCTGTTCAATACCCCACAAGACACACACACATATATATATATATATATATATATATATATATATATATATATATATATATACTC
>JAGDQP010010838.1:27726-54625 GCA_022664845.1 Lepisma saccharinum
TCATATCGTATCGATCTCAATATGTATATTTTTCTTCGAAATCTACCCAATAATTCAGTTCTGTGCGAAACACTTAACGGGACTTAAATGTCGATCGCTTTTAACAGTACGTTTTACGATGCCCAGCTGTTTTGTTATAAACTTCGATAACAAGAGGTACAAATCGTACGGCTAAAGCTGTTTGAATACAAAGAAACGTAGATGACTGCAGCTCATGGAAGCCACGTCGTCACTGGACCAGTAAAACATGGATTATATTACAATATTTACTAGGGAACCAGTCCAGTTCCCCATAGTGCATATCGTGGACTTTGAATAGGCAATGGGTAGATATGTAGATTCGAACCCTGTGAACGACTTTCCTGACTGATGGATTTTCAGGATTTCCCACAATTTCGGGATGGTACCTTAAGAAAGACCCTGGCCGACGTTTCCCCCTTCCCTTACCTACCATATCCCGACCTGAGCAAAAGATGGCAAAAGACCATGAATAAGCTCGAATTCACTGGGGAACCATAAGAAATGTTACTTAGAAAAATAATTGCATAGAAAAGAGCTCCGCAAAGAACGTTTATAAACGAAGTGTCCTGCAACCATAGGAATTTGTTCTCTAGGGACATGGCCCATTTATCACTCTAACTTACTCGCAATTAGCATTTTTCCCATGCCCGAAAATACACAACTGTATACACACTCTGTTAACAGTCTGTTGAAGCTATAAAAAGCACTCGGAAAGCCTCAAAAGCAACTGGCTTTGTAGCCTAGTAGAGAACGCATCGGATCAGTGTACTAGACGATACCGGTTTCAAACCCGACCACCTCAATTTTTATTTTACTTTTAAGGAACCTTACATTTTCCTCCTTTCTGCTTTTGAAAAATTAGACTAAGCTATTTTTTTCTTTGTACGCACTGGGAAATTAAATATACAATCCACAGACGTAGGTTAGAAAATTAGGTAAGATATAGATATATATATCCTAAGCGATACAAACATCATAGATAACGTTACCATATACTCGTTTGTCTATAAGTGTGTATTTTGTCAGTCGTGAAAAAATGCGGTTAGGTCCTATCACCAAAAGTGGTCCGGTTTAAGCTCTGTCATGTTTAAGATAACTATGAAAGGAACTGAATGTCATCAAAATCTCAATTTCAGATATTTTTGGCCCATTTGGGTTTTCTTTTACCTCATGTCCAGACGTTCCTTGTGGTGCTCTTATGCACTTACTTTTCAGTTCCTTAATCAGAAAGTAGCATACCTTACGGTTCCCTGATTAACTAGGAGTTACCATAACTTCACAAGTATTGCTACATTACCACATTGCCATGTGTTACTAATGTTGTGAATTACCAGAGGGATATGATGGGAAAGAAAAATCGACAAAGAACCTTTCATAGTTCTAACAAAAGATCCAATTCGTGATTCCAGTGTACAATTCAAGCCCATGTGCATGTCTTTTCCTTAAGAAATAGCCATCGTAACATGAAAGGAATAGTAAAATACTTGTCAATATCAACGTGGCTCGATAGTCCAGTGGTTAGAATAACGAGCTACAAATCGGAAGGTCCAAGGTTCAAATACGTCTTCAAACAGAGGGAAACTTTACAAACAACTTAATATATCAACATGAAGGCAATGAGCAAATACCAGCTAAATATGTATACCAACAGCAATATTTTCGTTCTCGACTTTCGCCCCCAGAAATTTCGGCCATGAGAATTGTCCCGTACACATCCCAATAACATTCTGCAGGTATTCCCCGGCCAAAGATGGGAAATCCAATGCAGAACCCTTAGATGTTCGTAGGAAATATGGGACATGTGACATAACTTCCCCTTTGAAATCCCATACATACTAATTATGTCTTGCGGACTTCCCATGATAATCCCAGTTTAGGGACCAAGGGAGACCCGTGGGATCAACAGGATGTCCCGGGCAGGACGTTCTTATGCTATCTGGGTAACTATCACAAATTACACTCGTTACTTAGTCTTCTATTGTTCTTATCACAAGAATAATACAGATAATTTTTTAAGCTATTGACACCAAGCTTGTGTTATTTTACACACCACAGATGACTGCAGGGGTAAAGCGTGGAAAATAACCCTTGGAAAATTCTTCAATTTCTTTTCTACACTGTTAAAAATTACTTTCTCAGAATTGAATAAATTTTCCTACTCAAAAAAAAACAATAAATAAATTTTACTTGAAAGCGAGAAAAAATATTCCCAAAAATTAAAATTTGAGAATGGTAATTCCCAATTACGAGCTAAGACATACTTTTCAAATTTGAGCAGATGCAATTATTCAAACTGTGTGTTTCTGGAAAGGTAATATTACAATCCTGTGAGATAATTAAATGAAACCTGTAGACATAGTTTATTATCTGGCGAGCGTTGTAAAAGAATATCTTAAACAAGTGCAATGATCTCAAACATACAACAAGAACTAAATTCTCTGTCGGACAGTCCAATCTGCACCTCTGCGACTGCATGTGATATTCATACGCGGGCTCGATCGCGGCAAAAATAAAACATACTGTCGGGATTTAAGTTTAACTCTTTTGCTTCCTAATGTTTTTTTTGTTTTTTTCGTAAGATTATAAAGTGTGGTTACCTGTTGTGGTAGTAATATAAAGGGTGAAAGAGTTTCATAACATACTGTAACCTTTTGCATTTCTCGCTTGTGACAATAGATGTCTCTATTTTTAATGGTGCAAAGTTGAAGTGAGCAACTGCTTTGTATTATGCCAAATTGTTGTTTTTGTGTTGTATTATTGGCACATGATTTAAATATGTTTAATGATGATTCGTTATGCAGATAAAAGCGATTGTACAAACACAAGGGAGTATTCTAAAATGATATGTACCTCAGATGGATATGTACAGCAGGAATGTAAATAATGTATGGAGGGTGCAGCATGCCAGTATTACCGATAACCTGCTGCGTCTAGCCACAATCATAACAAATCATTACAATAGCAACAAACCATCCTGCCTGTTACTCTTTGACCTAGAAAAAGCCTTTGATCGTGTCTGGCACGCTGGTCTTATATACAAACTCTACAACTTCCAGCTACCAATAGCCTATGTACGTCTCATCTACCACTTCCTGAAAAACTGCATGGCATACGTCAATATAAACAACAGTCTCTCACATGCAATTTTTCCAAACATAGGAGTACCACAAGGATCTGCTCTCTCACCGCTACTATACATCCTATATGTAACACATGCCAATACCGTCGTATCCAGTTCACACCTTCACTTTCGCAGACGACACAGCCTTTCTCGCTTGCGGAAGAAACGTACAACATATCAACAGCCTACTTCAACCAGCAATAGACAAATTTCACCTGTGGTGTACAAAATGGCGTCTTACCATCAATGCCCTAAAGACACAGGCACTGGTAGTACAGCAACCGGAGAAACGAACAAAACTCCGCCGTAATCCAAATGCACTCAACCTACATGTTAACAACACACCCATAAGACCAGCAGCGTCTGCGAAGTACCTAGGAGTTATTTTCGATACTAAATTGAACTGGACCCCACACCTTAATCAACTCAGTACAACAGCCAAAAACAGACTATCACTACTGAAACGACTAGCCGGCACTTCTTGGGGACTCAAAGCTGACACAATCATATACACGTACAAAATGTTTCTACGATCCTGTCTCGTATATGGCAATATCGCTTGGATCACAGCCGGCAACCGCTTCTATAAAAGGCTTCGTATATTGGAACGCCACGCACTACGCATTGCATATCGTATCAAGCTTCCGAGCCCGACTCAGCTTCTATACGATCGAATTACCTTCCCCGAAATACTAAAGCACTTGGAAAAGCTTCGACTGAACTACATCACTAAACGCTGGACAAAAGCCCATCCCACACTTCTGGACACAATACATGCCGAAACCCAACAAGACATAGCGCCTAGATATCATCACTCACCACTGCAGCACTTACTGGAACTGCACCGTCTAGCCAATAACGATAACCCAACACTAACTCTCGAAGTCATTAATCTATATCCACTACCAGCACATTCAGCAGATATCTACCCAACTTACGCCAATTAAAGAATCTGTACCTTAGACAATACGTAGCCTATGCCGTACCAGATGATAATACAATCACTTAGACCATCGAATAAGTAGAACAATCAAATTTCTCTCACAAATCACCACCGAAGAGACGGCATAACCGTCTGCGGAAAAAGTGCGACGACGACGACGATGCAGCATGCCATCACTCAAACCTAGCCTGTCTATGGTATGTTAGCGTGCTGCCTATGACTCTGTATAGTAAACGTACAAAAGAGATTAGTACGTGTACGGCCGTTACAGGACCCCCGGCATTTTTCGGTGTCGGAGGGTGCGAGATAGCTTGAGATTTTTGTAACAGTCATTGCACTAAGACTGTTTGTTCATCGCCATCATCATTCACTCTTTTTGCAGATCACTGCTTCAGCATGTCGAAACCACCATCTTCAAAATCAAAACATCAAATACCACAACGCGTAGCACACACAGCATCAGTAGCAACTCCAGAAATTACAACTGTAGGACTCTCAAGTAAACATTCATGTAGCTCCGACCAGCTGTCTTCTAACTCACGCTTTAGGTCTTCAATACAAAACTCTCCACGAGCAAAGAAAACTCATCGCATTAGTGACTCAGCATCTGATTCAATGAATATCACTGACGAGGAAGAAAATTCACATCAATCATCAGAAGCTTCGCTACATTCTTTTCTGCTAACCAAATACGACATGAAGTTATATGTAGGGCTCACCTGTCTCCATTACCATCTAGAGAAGCCCCTAGATGAGAAGAACAATCAACCAATCATTCGTTCAATTGTAATTCAAAGTGTTATGACGTGTAACGCCCTTCATATTCATATGCCATACCATATTCACAAGTTCCGAAAAATATGGCTATAAACATAAGCTTATAACACCCTGTTTAATAGATTAAGAAAAATAAAGGATTAATAAAGAGTTTATCAGAAAGCCCATCTAAACCGTTCATTTTTACCCTATAATCCTCAAATCCCACTTACCTAAAGCGAGGGCGTAACCCTTGGGAGGGGCTAGTCGCACTGGTGGCTAGCAAAACGCGGGGGAAAAAATGCAGCATGTACAGGGGCGATATTTATACTTATCCTCTATTCAATAAATATTTTTACATTTGCCACCTGCGTTTATCTTTAGTTAGACGTAGTAGAGGGCTTTTCTGTGGTTGCAGAAAGGAGCTGATAAAGACTGATGAGATCACGGATAAGGTTCTCTACTGTTTGTTAGAGGTGTAATCCCACTACAGATTATACTTGGAATATTTTGAATACATATTTTTTATTTTCATTCGCTCTCAACGTCATTTTGAGTAAATACCTTTTTTTTTAGCTCTCATAACGATTTTGAGTGATTACCCTCTCAAAAATTTGAAACCAATGTTCTTAATTTTGACTAACCATTTTCTCATTTTCGTAGTAGCTCCGGAGCTATCTTTTGAGTCATTACGTTCTCAACATTTTGAGCACATGCTTCGTCACTTTTGAATATATTTATTCTCATGTCTGAAAAAAAAAATTCTCATTTTTGAGCCAAAATTTAACTCATTTTAGAGTAGTTTTACCTCATGTTTGAGACTTTTTTCTCATTATCCGAGAAATATTTTCTCATTTTTTGAGCACCATCACGTGTTCAAAATTGAGCAAAATTTAGTCGGAGCCAGATTGAGCTCAAAATTTTCTCAAATTCGAGATTTTTTTTTCGTTTTTGAGAAAACTTTGTTAAGAGTGTAGAAAGCAGTGTTGAGAGAGGAATGTCTTTCTTCACATAGATGTCTGCCTATACAGCCCAGAAATGTAAAATTAAAGAGTTTGAAGTATTGCTTAAATTTCTTCTGAAAGGAAAAATACAGAATATCAAGATACTGTCGTTATTTGGTCATAGGACTAGTTTGGAGCTCACTTGAGTTCCCTTTATGATTACGGTACCAATTGATGGAAGAGAACTGCACTTGCGAGTATTTAAGAAAGGAAGCTAAAATAATTTATCATCTTAATTCTTGCTAGATATTTAAATAATATGATAAATGAATTGATGTCATATATGATTGACAAGTATTGTTATGATTGCACTTATTATCTTTATATTTTTCAATTACTTCAAAACATAATTTAGTTAACTTCGTAACTATGTTCCCTAATATCATAGTAAGTAAATTAATAAATTTAGGAAGATTAATTTAAAGATCGATGAGCTTTTGTTAATTGTATACCTTAAAATTGGAAATATTTTATGAATGAACATTTAAACAATATAAAAAGAAGATTTTTCTTTAGTGGCCGAGCTACCGTGTCTCAGGGGTAGAGCGTTGGCGTAGGATTCGGGAGGTCATGGGTTCGACCCCAGCGGCCGATCATCTTGATTAAGGTTTTTCCAGGCTTTTTCCTCAGTCACACCAGGCAAATGCCGGTATGGCACGTACATAGGACCTGGCAGACACCTTCCAGAATTCTTTCCCTTCCCTATCCCGGCTTGCCCTTAAATGCCTAAAGGCCATAATTAAAATTAAAAATATAAGAGAATGAATTACAGCTTAAGAATAGTTTATCTAATGACAAAAATACATTTAGGGAACTCTTTTCACACGAAGAATATTCTTTTAGATAAATAATATCAAAATTATATATTGAACTTATAAGGAAAATGTTTTATACGTTACTGCTTGCTATAATTGTTTGAAGAATTAATGAGAGCTAACGTTTGGAAAAAAAATATCGTCAGTAGTTTGAAAGAATTTATATACAGAACACTATCTAGAGGATGCTTTAATGGCTGTCCTTACTAATACGTTTATATCCCCCATGAAAATATAAATCTGGATAAAAGAACCAAAGAGCACTAATCATATTTTGAGATACTAAGGAAAGACGTTAACATACGTTAATATCAACTTCTGTTTAACAGTAAAAAGAAAATTTCGAAAGAAGTAAATGTCTCTTCATATTTTCGTCCTTCCTTATTTCCAACTGTCCATATTTGTGTTTCGCCTTGGTCTTCAAAAAGAAGCTATTCCCTGGGGAGGCTTTTCCTAGTGGAGTCACGTGATGCTTTCTGACTAAGAGTAGGAAGGAAAGAACAGACGAAAGAGGAATCTAGTCTTATAGGTAGTTCAGCTGTGACATGTTTCCTCATGTGACATAGTAACACCTGCAATGCGTAGGCAACTTCACCTCCTTCGACACTTTCCCCCGAAACGGCACAATTTCTCCCTTGCTATCTCTCTCTCTTCTGTCCTAACTATCTATCTCTCTTTCTTTAACTCCCATTCCATCGTCTTGGAAATGGTGTGAGAATTTGGATCATTACCAGGACAATGGTTCCGACCAGCAAAGCTCTCTCATTCAATATGACACTTGACTCTTTGCCAGCAGCCAAATACATCTTATCCCTTCAGATTAAGCATTGACTGAATTATCATGCCCAATGGAAGCTAATTTTTCAGTCAAGCTGCAAATTTCTTCCTTTCCTAAATAACTGTTTTCGAAATTTTAATTGTAGTAAAAAATTATATTTGTACAACTTGTAAGATGTAGAGGGAAAAAATGCCTTTTAATCTAGGGGAATTGAGTTCTGGTTTCTGGCTTGCTATCCAGTTATATAGCAACCTCTCGGTAAGACCTCAATTTATTGCTCAAGCAATCCAAAGGACGATGTTGCAGTAAGTAAACATTTTTTTCCACACATTTTATATTTTTCTTAATGAGAGTTTCACCTGCTAATGTAAGAGTTCAGGATTAACCGTAAGGGATAAAAGTTATATGTTTTCAGACGTAAAAATATAGTAACTAGTTTTTAATTTAACTTTAAGGCTATTGGCGAACTCTGTCTCAAGTCAGATGGATGGAGATGAGAAAATTGGTGGAATGAAGAAAGTGGGAGGAAACGGGCGATCCCCTAGAAAACCCACGCAAACGGTGTTTGTCCACCACAAAGCCCACATGGCATGAACAGTAATCGAACCAACCATCCCAAGCGCCCGAGATTAGCGCTCTACCATTCATCCATCGCGGTCCTATAGTAACAAGTAACAAACCTCATAAAATGCGGATTGTATATACTTAATTTCCAGTGCGTTAAAGACATTAATTGAAGCGTATGCGCGAACAAAAATTTAAGTGACATTTTCAAATTAAAAAAAACATGGGTACATTTTTATATATAACAGAAAACGTATGAGGCATAAAATATTTATACTTTGCACGAAGACATGTTAGACTAAATTCCGCTTTTGTGCAAAGTATGAATAATTTATAAATCATATTTTTCCTGTTATATATAAAAATGTACTCGTAAATTTTTATTTGAAAATGTCACTTAGAGGTTTGTTTGCGCATACACTTCAATTGTGTTGTGTAAACTCTTGGTGCATAGGATGTCACAGGTGGAGTCACTTACCTTATTCAGATGTAACTGACGTTGTTCACAATGTGTTATTGCAATAAATCAGACTGATCAGGATCTTTGGAATTATACTGTTCCAACCTATGCTGTCTGTTTCCTATGATGGGGCAGTTGTATTTAAAAAAGAAAAACTACGTACATGTTATTTCTGTTATTATTTCAAGTGTGCGAAAGTTTAGACCATTTATGAAAAAGGTCCAAGTTTTTATTATGTATTTCCTTTCTGGTATTTTTAAAAATAAATAGGTTCTTCAAAACTATTCACAGGCTTCCCATATATCTTTTATGGGAAGAAGTGCCAATCTATTCAATTTTGGACCAAATATATGAGAATGCTCACTGCTCTTGTAGAGTTACGTAAGTACAAGTTCTTGGATCTTCCTCTACATTGATTGAGCCAAGTGAAAAATAAAACTAGGGATGACCAAACGGATCCAGATGTCGGATATCCTGATCCTCGAAGATCCGTATCCGAGCTTCGGATATCCGGAACGTGAAAACATGCACCGTAGTCTTTCGTAATTCGATTTTAGGTATTTGTTTCCGGATACCAAACAATAAGTCTTATTTCGTTTGTTTTTTTACTCTTTATTGTGGAGTGTTGAGAGGGGTAGAAAGGGAGAGCAGGATTTTTACTATAAAAGTGGCTTGCCTTTCGAATCGCTGGATATGGTCCATTTATGTGTCTCCTAGACCTCAATAATTACGAGTCCGACACAGATGATACATACACCGCTGGATTTGCAATGATCTCAAACCACAGAATAACCTATAACATAAACTTTAAAGCTGGTAGGTCCTTTTCAATCGCTTAGTATTCTCCATCTGTATGTTTCTTTACGCCCACCTAGATCTTACGCCCACCAATCACACAGAGATGAATGATACACCGTTGGATTCATCATGGTCTGATACGTTGGGAAAAGTTATAATTTTGACAGTAAAAGTGGCTTGCCTTTTGAATCACTGAATATGGTCCATTTATGTGTCTCCTAGACCTCAATAATTACAAGTTCGACAGAGATGATCCATACATCGTTGGATTCGCAATGGTCTCAAACCATTGAATAACCTATAACATAAGCTTTAAAGCTGGTAGGTCCTTTTCAACCGCTTAGTATTCTTCGTCTTTCTTTTCTCCCCTAGATCTCAGTAACTACAAGTTACACAGGACTGAATGATACACCGTTGGACTCGTCATGATCTGAAACGGTAGGGAAAGTTATAATTTTGACTCTCAAAGTGGCAGGTCCTTTTGAATCGCTTGGTATGCTCCAGTCGTGTCTCTCCTAGATCTGTAACTACATGTCCGACAAAGATAAGTCATACACCGTTGCATTCCCTATGGTCTCAAACCGTGGAATAACCTATCACACCAAAAGTAGATAAAATACATGAAAAACGAACTGACCTTGGTAATTTGATAATAAGATCTATAGATATCAAATATAAAGGTCGTGTTGAGGTTATAGTTAACTCCCGACGCCGTATTCTACGTAAGTCTGGCTTCGTTTCACAGCAAATCTGGTATTTAATGCCATTTCGCATTTAATGCCAGGAGCTGTGTTTATGAATAGTCGTAGTTGTCCGTTTGATTCCAAAATGCCCCATAAGTTTTAGATAACGATGCAGTATATTGATTACATTCTCTCTAGGAACTACAATTTTCCAATTCCTCTCTTTCCTAAAGCGCATCTACAAAACATTATTCTTCCATTTGTATCGACGATGAACCTTCTGTATTTCCTGCTGAGCTTTCAACTCCGTGATAATTGATTGTTTCGTAACATCAGCTATATAATCAAAATTTAAATTGATGATACCTTGAGTACTGGCGTTTATATTGACGTATCTGACAATTCCACAGGTGTACGACTCAAGGCATCTGCAATGTTATTAGACTGGCCAGACACATAACATACATCAATGTCGTATTCTTGTAAGTTGAGCGCCCATCGCGAAAGGCGAGGATTCTACTGTCTACCATCCTTCAACGACTCCAAAGAATTATGATCCGTATATACTACAAAATGTTTTCCTTTCAGAAACTGAGCAAACTTATCGATACTAAACACAATGGCTAAACACTCTCGCTCTGTGACCAAGTAATTACGTTCGGCATTTCTGAGTACTCGACTTGCGTATTGTATTGTCTCTTTATCCTCCATCAATCCCTTCCAAAGGTACCCAGCAATACCTACTGAAGGCATATCAACCACAATATAAAATTGCTTTTCAAAATTAGGCCTAAAAGGAACCCCTTGAGTACGATTTCGCATTCGGGCAATGGTATTTACGGCATTCGAAACCCCATATATTGTCTACCACAGTACCACAATAGTGGTTGCTAATGGCAAGATGTGGTGGCAATGCAGGTATCCCAAGGTCAGCACAGCTCGAGAAACCGGAACGTAGTTGAACTGCTTACTCGACGAGTAAATCACAACAGTATAATAGTGCTAGTTAGGGTTATTCTGTATTGGGATTTTTGTACCGTCTTTCGATATGTTTGAATACTGATAATTATCGATATAACGAAATACTGAACGATACCGAAATATCGATATACCGCGATACCGATAATATCCACATACCGAAATACCGATAATACCGAACGATATAAATATACCAAAATACCGTAAAACGATGATATTGTGCAATATGGAAGTAGCCTACTTATGGACGTATGTATTTAGTAAGTTGGCCTGGACCCCCACCCCGAAATTCCTGTTAATATGCAAAAATAGTATAATTTTAAGCGTAATTATCTATATTTAGGGTTGTAATTCCTTTTTCACAAGAACATTTCGTTAGGTAAACATTGAAATTAATACAGAAAAATTGACCACCGCTGGACTCGAACCCGGATCTCCCAGTTGTCGGCCGGGTATGCTGTCCATTACACCACCGCGGCACGCCAATTATCTGTGTATATATACTACTCCTCACACATTGACAGTCTTCCAGGCCCAGTAACTGATTACGAAGTCAAGGCACCCCATATATGTCAAGATTTTTATTGAGGAATTTGTTCTACAACCATGCAGTTCGAAATAATAGATAGAATTCCTTTTTCACAAGCACCTTGTGTTATGTAAACACCAAAATTAACACAAAAAATTGACAACCACCCGGTTGGCAGCAATGGGTGTAAATGTAAATCTTTTAACCTTACCTGTTTAATAATATAGTGTATATTTTGTATAATAATAATAATAATAATATAGTGTATACACGAGACATAAGCAATAAAATGTTGGCGATTTCAAATAAGGAAAAAAGGAGAAAGAAGATTTGCATGAGAAAGAAAAGTTCATTATTAATATTACAGAATTCGATAACGATTAAAGCATTTACATTAACCCACAGACTCATTTCGAAATCAAGAAAGAGCACGCATCTAGATAAATTATTGTAGTTTAATCAGGTACCGGTGCTTTGAATTTTATTTTAAAACCTTTAGGCAACTCAGGCACAGACCACATGGATGATGATGGAATGATTGGTGGAGTGAAGAACTTGGGAAGAAATGGGAGAACTCCGAGAAAACTCACGCACACGATGTTTGTTCACCACAAAGCTCACATGGCACGAGTAGGGTTTGAACCGACGAACTCAAGCACCAAAGGTGAGCGCTCTAACCATCGAGCACCGCGGTCCGCTCTAATCAGGTACTGTTTGGGTCTTTGTTGATAATGGAAACACAGTTGCTTTAGCTTTGCCGACTTCACGTGGAGTCAACTAACAAAGTGAATAAGGCATCGGCAGTTTCGACGATGGGATAAAAGCTAGCAGCAAAATGCATATCAGCAACATTTTCATATAATTTGAAAACTGCTGAGTATGAATGATCAGATCCGGATCCTAAAGGATTACAATATCCGAAACACGGATATCCGGGGTTTCGGATATCCGATCCAATGGATTCGTCCGATTTGAGTCACAGATTCAAAGACCCAGAATTCGGATTTCGTTATTATGATGCATCTGAAACTGCGATGCCGGGATGGTAAATTATGAAAGGCCATAGCTAATACCTTCTCCATCCTCTGCCAACCTCATCCCAACCTGAGCCAAAGAAAGAAATAAAGAAAGAAGAGATATATAATTGAAATTTTAAATTTAATTTATGACCTTTAGGCATCTAAGGCTCAGGCCGGGATAGGGGAGGGGAAAGGATTCGGGAAGGTGTTGTCCAGGGCCTATGTTGAAGGTGCCACCCCGGCATTTGCCTAGTGTGACTGAGGGAAAACCCTGGAAATCTCAGTCAGGATGTTCGGACGCTGGGACAGAACTCACGACCTCCCGAACCCTACGCCAACGCTCTACCACAGAGCTACGGCGGTTCGGTGAGAGAAAGAGAGAGCTCTTTTTCTCTCTCTTTCCCTTTCTTTCTTCTTCCTTCTCTTCCGGAAAGAGAGAGTAAGAGAGACGGAGAAAGAGAGAGGAGATAAGAGCGAGAGAGTGAAGAGAGAGAAGAGAGAACGAGCGGCCGGGATGAAGTAGGCAGAGCATGGGGAAGGTATTTGCCAGGATCTTCCATAATTTACCATGAATAAAGCCAATTTAATTCAATGTATCTGAAACTTGAAAAATATATTTTATAGAGATAGTTGTGTAGTTGATTGTTATTGTTTTTGTCCAAAGTTAGTCCATAGGAACATTTTTTAACGTATTTTATTTTTTTCTAAAATACATGCTTTATTTCTCAAAAGCAAATTACGTAATCTGGTAAAGGAGTTACGTATTTTTTATCACGTATTTCGTATTTGATAACCACGTCATAGAGCAAAGGGTAGTCACGGTGGGCGATGGGGAGTGCGGGGTTTTATAGAGACAAGCAGGTGCTGTCGATTATTTATTTTCCTTTTATCACTCCAGTGTATGTATTACAGGATTGGTTTCAATGGTACTACTCTTGAAACTCATGTATAACTCAGCAATTTTTCCCTCTTTATGTGATTCTGTTTTGCCTCTCTCCCCTCACAATACTCCAACATGAAGAGTAAAAGGAACCAAAATAAGACTGATCGTTAGCAAGCCGAAAAAAATCACCCAAAATACGTACGACAGGATGTCTACAAGCAGGAAAAAACAGGAAATGTCAGGAATTTTAAGATTTGTCAGGAAAAGTAAGGAAAATGATTACATTTGAGGTCAAAATTAGGAAAAAGTACAAAATCTACGGCTGCTTCAGAAAATTTCCCCTCAGGGGCTCATATCTGTGTGAAGATACCAGAACATCCTTTTCATATAGCTTTGAAACATACCTGGTATCTCCAAGACAAACAGGGAATTGTCAGGCTCGATGATTTCTATGCTTCCCTTCTTTCAAACAAAGAAAAAAAACTCATCACTGTGGAAAGTGGTAATGTCGAGTTTGATATTTTCCCACGGAAATGATACAGTTTATGGTGGTTTCTCTATCAACAATTCTGCTCTTATTGAAATCCAATGTGAACATTCAATAATAGCACTGAGGAGAGTGCATGATGCTGTTATCAATTGCAAAGGAATCCATAGTATTGTCATCACAAAGAAAGTGCTCACATATGCAAGATCTGGTCAGAGGTGATGTGAAGGTTATCTGAAAACACAGCATAATACTAAAAGAAAACAGAAAAGAATAATTGTCTAAAAAAGGGAAGATCATTAATGAAATAAACGGGAAGATCAGTAAAAGAAGTTGAGAGATAAATCTGAAACGGAGCAAGACGAACTTTCTCAGAAAATCAAACGTTTGCGGAAGTCACAAAATTAACACGTATTGATATTCTTGAAACTTCCGTTTTTCGTTCTGGTGATATTGTTTAATTATTGTAATAGTCTAATATTCATTGTTTATATTCATAAAATTTATTCATCAACGTATGTTGTAGTTTATATCATTTTCTTTGGCTTGACTTACATAACATGTTCATGACGCAAAAAATGTAAATTTGGGTTATTATATTTTACTCAGTACATTTGAAAAATATTTTAGTAAAAACTTTGTTTCTGTACTTTTATTGTAAAAGAATAAAACCATAAAATTTGCTACTCAGGTGAGAGATTAGCGAAACGCTTCATCTTTGGATTGCTTTTGCGGTAACTAATGGTACAAAATAAATATCAGCAGTGCCAATGAGTCATTGTAAAACGCTCGAAAAAGGTGATAAATTGTCGTTTCAAGTTTGAAGAATAAATTTGATCCGTAAAGTATCGGAATACCATCTAAAATATAACATTTTGTATCCAAGCAAGAATGTTTCGTTGAAAAAAGATAATTGAAATTGAATAGTTTTCGATGAAAAAAGTGTTAAAATCCCCGCTTTTCGTCTTTAGTATGTAAGGTTTAATAGAATTATTCGCTCGAAGCAAGCGCTGCAAATTTCCATATGCATATTTCAATATGTTTAGTAAATATTTAAGCTTCGATTATTTTACTTTAAGATACTCCAATTACACTTTTATTTCGTCCTGTGGCAAATGGGCAAGTAAAAAGACATATACGGCATGGACGTAAAAGAAAACAAAAGAAAGATTCGTCAAAAATATAAGATTTTCATTCTTCCACTATTTTTACCATTAACTTAGTATTTAATAAACTTGTTATGAATTTTGTTATTAGAAACTTTCCAATTGATTATCCTATATTTCTCGTCACTGCATTATTTTATAAATGTTCAGGGTCTTACCTCTATTGCCGTTACTCTTACGGCATCACTGCAATATCTATTTATAGTTAAACGTTATCTACAACTTCAAATTAGCAATATTTATGTTCACCCTACCTAATCCTATACCTTTCGGGCTCGTTTAATGACAATTTTTGGAAAGATATGAAAAACTTTACTTCAGGCACAACGCTGAAATGAAGCAGGGATACAACCATGGAGGTTCATTTTCTTATATTTTCAAATCAGAAATCACATGAGACGGACTTTTGCTATTGTTGTTTTAGCACCTTGTATGTATGTGTCTATATGCGTATACCTAAATGTCCATATGTATGCAAGAGAGAAAGTTGACAAGCGTCTGTCATTATTACTTCATAATATTTTTTTACTACCTTTTTCTTATTATCATTGAATTGTTCCACACATTTTTTGGAGCACTCATTTACAATATGATGTGCCGAACGCAGAAAATATGCATAGCTATGTAGAATTTTGCTACTTTTCGTTTAGGAACAGTTCTAAAGTAGGATTTGTCATGCGATTCTGTTCCAGACTTATTTTTCAATTATTAATACAGTATCTTATGAATTGTCACATTTCCCTTATTATCAACGTCATCTTTCAAACGGTATCTTAGTTTCTAGATGATATAATAATTAGAAAACTTCCGAAATCCTTCTCTACTTTTTTCTCATGTTCTTCAAATATTTCGTTTGATATACGTATTTTACAGTGATCGTTGGTCCAAAAATTAAACTTGACATTTAGGTCTCAATAATATGCCAGATTAACCTCACTCCGTCAAGTATTGTCTACAATGGATATACAGGGTTCCGTTTGGTTACTATTGTGACAACCCTCCTACCATAAAAAAGCATTCTTTTTTTTCCTGACAGATCGCAGAAGAAAGGGGAGAAAAAATATTAGATGCTTCATTTTTTCTAGTAGAGTTCTCAGCTTTTAGTTTCCGGTATTAAAGCATCTAAAACAGTACATAAATCTTCTCTTCATCACATTAGATAGTTAGATACACTTAACTAACCATACAAATTGAAAATATATTTTTTGAAAATGAGTTGAACATAGTTAAAATAATGTGGACACTGTATTTCGCTGCAGTTCCCAAAAGCTGAATTATAAGTAAGAATAATATTAGCATTGAATTCGGCAATAGATGATAGAAATTAGACAATGAACCTATTTTCTATTTACGGTTTTCTTGTTTGGATCTTCTCAATTGCCAGCGTACAGCGTGAGTTTTCGCCTTTAGAATACGAGACAGAAATATTCAGATCCACCTCTTCGTCTTTTCATTATTCTCTCTCTCTCTCTCTCTCTTGGCGCCGGATCAAGCCCGACCTTTCAAAAGCAAGAGAAATACCGTAAGAATGTTGATATGGTACCCTATCTTAGCCCAAATAGAAGGCACTAGGGGCTAGAAGTTATATATCATAGGAGAAGGAGGGAGCAAGACCTATTGAGCGTTTTATGGATGCTGCACAGCAGTAGTGAACATGTTTACTAATTGGTCTGTCAACAAGACAAGAGTTACAGTACTGATATAGTCGTTGAATATATATTGAGTTTGATAAGAACTCGAACACGTTTGAGTAAGTATTCGATATAATTTGCAACGTTAATGTTAAGGCAATAGTCACTTTAAATGTTAATAGACTGATTTTAGGCTAATTATTTAAGGCTAAATACTGTCATAAAGAACGTTTTTCACCATAATACTGAGTGAAACCCAAGATGGTACCTTGAGGGTAAGATGGGCTAAGTTGAGATGGGAAAAATGGAGCATCAACCTTTTATAAGCATAGACTATGCTCATATCAGTTTAATCTAATTGTTCATTTTTGGTATGTCTGTTTGCTGTGTGTGGGTGTGATTGGGAGGGAAGCAGACGACCGATTTGTAATACTGAAACACAAATGACAAACGAAGACAACCAAAATACAAAACTCTTAACTAGTGATGGCTAGGTCCGGATCCCAGTTACTTCAGCTATCCGAAATTCCGATCAAATTCCTCATATTGGAAACTGGGATCAGCATGTGGGTATTCGAAAATCCTATCCGGAACCGCATATTCAAAGCCGGATCCAAATAAGATATCTAATAGTCCCCATATCTGGATGGAGAGGGGTTGTTCAAATATTATGTCAGCATTCAGCTGAGAGGTGACTCAAGCTTTGTTTATTTTTTTCTGGGCCTCTATGTATTAGAAGTAGGCTGCTTAGTCTTGCATTACAAAGGGGAAGAGGTCTTAAAAGGCTAAAATTGTGGTGATCAAAGATTTGAACGACCTCATATTCAAAAGCTGAATCCAGATCCAGATATCTGAATCTGAACTTAGATCTCCAAAACTCGAATCCGAATATCTGGAGTAAAGGAAGTGCCGCCAGATAAGACAATGCCATTGAATCCCAAATAGTAATAATAAATAGATATGTTATTACACTTGAATAGCTATTTTAAAAATCACAGAACATTAGATCCAACGAAACTGCCATACACGTGTGTTATGCAGGGAACGGCTTGAGAACTTTTTTTTTATATCTTTTATTTTCTGTAACTTATTGACAAGCTTTATAATAATCCAAAGTTGAATACATGGGAAACACAATTGTTGATTTCAGTTATAAAGGGAGCAAAATTATATTTAGATTCTTTAAATTAAAAGCGTATTTCCATCTAAATTATAAATACTCCGATTAACTTTTTCAAGACTCGTAGACATTGACTGCGAAATATAACCCGGAAAATACAGCTTTCTTAGTAATGAAACTTTTGAATAGTAGGGTACTATTCTGAAAAATAGAAAGAGAGAGAGAGAAAAAAACTAAACATCCGTCATTATTGAATCAAAGCAGTGGCAGGTGGGCGCCGAATGTGATACGTAATCAAAACAAAGAGCTTGTTTTTTTTTGGCCCGGCGAGATACATGACTATGGGCCGGCATGCAGTACCCCTACTGCCCGCCCAATTGAAATACTGATATAAATCGTTTGATTATTGTACCTGGCAACTAACGGCCAGGAAATATCGAAGACCATAACATCTCCTACAATTACATAATTTAACCATTCTGTCTCCCGGACAGGTCCTTTATGGGCTGTGGAGTAGAGGGATTATTTTTCACATGAACTTCACATGAGCTGAGGAAACTTTGAAAATGAAAGTTGAGTCCATCCAGCCTATGCTCGCGGTAAAAGCAACGTATAACAATTTTAGTGAACAACTTGAAGACAACCAAAATCACTAAGGAAGACCCATTCCATCCAGAAATATTATCAATATTTTCTAAACATTAAAGATATGTATACATTATTTTTTACTTACCGAAATATGTGCTAGTACTATATGTATGCCAATATCGATATCTAATCCCGGATCCGGATATCCGAAATCCGAATCCGGATATACATCTTTGAGGGTCCGAATAGCCTATATCCGGATGCAACCCTGTTTCATGTTTGCTTATTCTAATAAAACTTACTGCTTTTTGAATAACCTGTTGCTTTATTCTGCTTTTTTTGGGGGGAAAGGGGGGTAATTTTTAGTTTTAATCATCATAATGACAGAGTAGGGATAACACACAGAATATAAGTTACATAACCTCACCTTGCCCCGCCTATGAGGCAAGATAGAAAACTTCAATATTTTCACTTTCAAGACAAAACATGGAGAAAATATTGTAATTTTTAATTGTCGTTTAGTTAATATGAAAATTAACATTCTGACTTGTTCAATTTCTGTGTTGTATTTTCCTATGGGATATCCAAGTCATTTGGCTAATCACAATTCCTTAAATACCTCATCATAGCGCTCTTTCGCGTATACATATTCATTGTGGTTTATAATGTTAATTCCAGAATTTATCAAGCTTTGTCGACACATACGTGTATTTTCAAATTTGTAGTACTTTCATCAGACTTCATTATTTTGTTTCGTGTTACTAATAACTTTTTTAAATATGTTATTAATTTGTGTATAGGGATACAGAGTATTTCTTTTTACTGCTTACCTGATGGCAGCACTGTTCAAGACTTAAGCTATTTCATTTGGCCATCGTTAAGTTATAACCATTTCATTTCGTCAAGCATTTTAAAGATATTGGAATTCAGACTGTATAACGAACGGCTTTGATCTAAATATCACTACATCAAGAATTTGTCTCGATTTCTCAGGTATGTTTATAATTGTAATTAATTTGGCTGTTGAATTCTAAACTACTATAGTATTACTTAAGACGTAAAGTATGTCAACCTGAATTATTGAAATAAAAAAAAAGTTTTCCATTTAAACTGAACCCTAGTTGTTATTTGTATTGAAATTGAAAATAGTATATATAGCATAGGATCCATCAAAAGTATATATAGGTGCGAACAGAAACAACCTGATTTAAGTAAATCTTTAAGTAGTGTAGATGCGTTTAACATTTCTAGAAAGTTTATAATTAGAGTTGATTTCTCGTTTTCACTTTCTATTTGAAATACGATCTTTTAGTGTTTTCGATCTTTTCTTGTAAGATAATTTTGAATGTAAGTTAAATGCTTGCTCCATTGTATATAGAATATTATAATAGTGATAGTAATAGTAATAGTTTATTTAGAAACATGCTATGAGCAGCCGTAAAAAGTCTAATATAGCATTATGTCAGAGACAAAAAGTATTACATATTTGTCTTACAGTAATACAACCTTTAAGATACATACAGAAAGTTTAAAATTAACTACATACATACAGAAAGTTTAAAATTAACTACATTGTACATAGTGGAGACATTCCTAGCATTCCTTTCGTAATTTAGACTCTATGCTCATAGTGTTTAATTATTCTACGTAGTAGAAAATCATTTTTACATATCGTTTTTAAACATGATTTTTCTCGTGTTGTACAAGGGTATAGTCCACACTATTCTCTCAAGTATATGTGTGTAGATTGTAATTTATTTTCCAAAATTTACATAAAAAATCTTTGTCTATTTCATTCCTTCTTTCGTGTAATTTTTCAATATTGAAAAAAACACACCAGTAGTCGTAGTCGTATTTGAAATATAATATACATATATATACAGAATATATACCTATAATACCTATATCATATGGAATACCTATCAATTTACGTTTTTCTATAATAGAAATATTCCGCATTGCACCATTAATGGTGGCTAGCGCTTTGTACTTTATACAGATTACACACTCAGCATATGCAAACTTACTTATCCTCAGAAACGCTCAGTTTATGCTAAAGCCAACTGAAACAACAAGCAGACTTGGAAAGCGTGAGACTTGGTGCAAAAACGTCACTTGAGTGTCTAGTTTGTACCAGAAATGTAGATCTCTGGAATAAATTGTTTATGATTTTTCTTCGTTTGTTATTAACGAAACAAAGATCATAATATCAAAACTGTAACTCGTAATGAAGTAAACAGAGGCGAATGCTTTTGTGATTATTTTATTTATTTAATACTTACAATAAATATGACAGTACTCTTTACTTGTTTCTTCAATACACCATGACCACTTTGTTTATCCTGAATATAGTGGTAACAAATAATGCCTAATTGCTTACCAGAAAGATAATTAAGTCAACTTTAATTTGTAAACGTAACATCTCAAATGTATTTAATGAAAATTACGTTCATATGCAGAAATCTAACAGTAATTGCAAACGTATATTAATATATTATTAAGTTATTTTAATTTATTTATTAGTATCTCAGATACAGCAATCAGACAAAATACAGAATTACAATCATTAGTACAATATAAAGCTAAAAATAAGTAATGGAATACCTTC
Organism: Lepisma saccharinum; assembly: GCA_022664845.1. Classification (NCBI taxonomy): domain Eukaryota; kingdom Metazoa; phylum Arthropoda; class Insecta; order Zygentoma; family Lepismatidae; genus Lepisma; species Lepisma saccharinum. The sequence continues at coordinate 48,679 of JAGDQP010010838.1, forward strand.
AGACAAGCAACATCTATCTATGAAAGTTGACATATAAACTCACTTTGAGACCAAATCGTAATGTGCCAAGTCAATTTCCAAAAGCGACCTCATCCACAAAATATGAAATTGAAACATTCTCATTATTGAGTGCATTTCACCATTTTCTAACATGGGTTTAACTTACGCTAGATTTTTTTTTTTTTTTGCAAAATGCGAAAGAACTTCATGGCATTTTCGCAAACATGCTAAAGAGAATCTACGAAAGAAGGAGAGATGCTCAAGGGTTAAAAAGAACTTGTTTTAAAACCCTCGGAACTGTCTGCGAGGACGAGGGTTTCGAAACCTTAGCGAGGTGTTACAAGCTATGGATGATTTCTTTCCTTCATAATCCTCTGCGTTCTACCATTCAGTACTCATAGTCTGACCGAGTGTTAGATAGAACATAGCTGCTGAAGAGGGTCATTTGTGATCCTCCAGATACGTATCACTTCGTGCTATCGATTTTTGTCTCTTAAGCTCAAAATCAGAAAAAAAACTTTATTAGTAGTTTCATCCATGTTATCATTTAACAAAAGTATACATTTTTGCCAAAGACCTCAGAGAAGTTGGTAAGATATGTACTATCATGGCCAAAATAATGTTCACATGACTTTATTATACACGATTTTTCTCCAACCCTAGAAGATAGACAACCCAACTGACATAGAGGGAGCGATGTGTGATTCTGAGAGTGTGTGCGTGAACGTGCAAGGGTTGGATATTTTTTTCTTTAAGAGAAATCATTATTGCATGTCCTGGCTTCTGGAAAGATATTTATGGTTTCTTGTAGTATGTACGAAAGAATGAAAAGAGAGAGAGAGAGAGAGAGAGAGAGAGAGATCGCATTTGAAACAGCAAAACAGGGAACCTGACGCAATTTTACTTTAGTTGGGTAATTAGTTGAAATTTACTGAAAGACTTAATTTAAATTGTCCAGTAAAAAAAAATCCTTACCGAACATGAAGAAACGAAAATGAACGCTGAAACCTATGGTTACTAGGTAATTATTTCTTTCTTAATGAATCGAGTATTCCATAGAACACTAATGGTATGCACGAAAGACAAGACAAAACGTCTGTTTCTATCAGTTCTTAAAAATGGGGCACGATATTTATGCTTTATAATTTCTGATATTATGTTGTCATTTACGTTACAAAGAAGATGTTAGCAGCAAAATACACAAAATATGTTGCATGATATATATCACAGTCATATTCAATCCACTAGTGGATGACGTCTTTCTACGAAGGGAGGAGTATATATATATATTGATGTTCAACAGATACAAATAAAAGTATGAATCTTTGAGCATCATATGGAGAATATCTGAGATAAATTAAGATCTTTCCCTTTCCAGAAAAATACATGTGTGTGTGCGTGCATGTGATAAACGTAGATATGAGTATGTTTCGTTCCAAACGGCCAACATATCTAACTTTGGAGAGTGTTGGTTTCGAATTCGGGAGGTCCTCGGTTCGGTACCAGCGGTTGACTGTCCTGACTTAGGATTTCCCAGTGTTTTCCTCAGCCACACCAGGCATGTACCGGGATGATAACTTCATTTTACGTCCTGGCCGACTCCCTACCGCATTTCACAAAACCTTATTTTGGAGTGATCCATAGGTGCCTAAAAGCTATAAATAAGATGCAAACCCAACGAGTAAAATATATAAACCTGTCGCTCTGTGAATCGGCATATTGCTTCTTAATGCCGTGTTGATGGATCGACATGGAGACCGATATCGATCAAGTGGCCGTAGCTCAGTTGCTATAGCGTTGGCTTAGCTGTTAGTACGACCATCTATCCTGACTGAAGTAGTACCTGGCAATTTTCCTCACGACACGAATAAAATAATGTTTATAATAATCTGCAGAGATAGAATAAACACACACACACTCACATAATGACAGAGAGTGTGTGTAGGAGAAGGAATTAGTAAGAGAAAAAGAGAAAAACAATGATTAACTCATGGAAAGAAAGAGAAGGATAGAGAAAGATCAATAAAAACCTTGAAAATAGATTGATGTATTATTACCTAAAGAACAAACGCAAACACAAGGTTTACTTTCTGATTCTAGCTAGTGATGATTGTTTTCTCTCAGACCCAAAGAGAATTCCTGATTGAGTTCTGTAAATAGTTGAAGGTACCAGTTTAGTCGAAAAAATATGGCGCTGACTGCGAATCAAACTCGGGTCACTGGAGTGAAAGGTGAAGACGAAACCACTGCACCACACATTTCGCTTCTAAAATTCTACGCAACACATGTTACAGTTATCCTGTGTTAAAGAAGTACCGTACAAGAAAACTTGACGCTTCAGGTCAATGACTTCTTCGTATTTGCACTGTTAATACACAGATACTTTAGTATGAATCTTCCAACCAATATTCGTCGTCGTCTTCTTCTTCTTCTACAAGGACGTTCCTACCGAAGGGAATTCGGCTAGCTGCTTCCACATTTATTAGTTATTCGACGTACTTTTGCCTTGTAAAAATATCTTCAGCAAGAAGAGGGGTTCAAACCTACATTAATCACTTTCAATACTCAGTAGTCTGACGTCGTTCCACTGGACTAATGTTCTTAGCTGAAGCCATATCTCCAGAAATATTATTACTATGTTCAGCGGCCGGTTTCTCAAAACTTTTGGAACAGTTTTACTAGTATCTACACTATTAATATCAATTCGTTTCACAAGTCCCTGTTTCTCAAACTTACAGTTGTAAAATACTAGCTACAAGTCAACGGACTAGTATCACAATGTGACTAGTATTACTAGTGATTCTGTTACTCGAAATAACAGTGTAGTCGTCTACACTTATAACCCACAAGTAAATGTCCACAAGTATCTGCAGACTTTTTAGCGTATGTAGATGGATCGTTACAAGCCAAGATTTACTTTTTACTAGAAAAGTATAATTGATAAGAGTTTGGAAACGGAACTACGTACATACATTTTTCAAATGGATTCTAATTTTATAAAAAAAATATGGTATAGTATCAAGTAATTTTGATACGATAAAGTGTTTTGAGAGGTTATCTTGAGGATCTAAAATCTGAAATCTGAAATCACATCGTTAATAATTTCTAGTACATGACATTTCTGGAATAGAATAATTGCTTTCAGTTAACTTGAATCTGAAACTATTTGTAATCAGTTACTAAAGCTTATATTGAAAGTATGCGTCTGAAATATTTCACTGTGGCAAGTCTTGATTAGCGTAAATATGCACGTAGGTTTTAATTTGTTTCTAACTATACAGTTCATGATCATATTTCATGTAAACTTGTATCAAAAGATAACTTTTCATTTGAATTCTAAAATGATTCCAACTTTACTCAATGTATCAACATAATACTCTTTTTCTTGTGTTGCTTCTAAACAGAATAAGAGAAGACAATTGGGTAATATTTGTTTTTAGAAGTAGAGTAAAAAGTTGTTTTTGGTTTTGTTTAACTTTGGTTGGCTTGCAATTTAGATATGTAATTCTTTATGACTAACCTACGTTGGCTCATCTTTTCGTTTATCATCGTGCGAATATGATTTTATTTCACTATACTTTTTGAGTTGAAAAGCATTCATCATTTTACGAAGATATACATTTTGCACGAATTAGAGTCCTGCAAATCCAGGCCCGCACCAATCCCGACCGACACGTGCAACTCCTACCTCGTTAATTCATCCTGGTTGGCCCGGTGGTTAACGTATTGAAAAGCTGATCGAACCTGGGAGTCACTACTTTTACGTTGTTGTTTTTTTTAAGAAAATTAACTTATTTTTTTTCATGAACACTTAGACAATCAAAATGTGAGAGCACTCTTTAGCAGCTCTTAAAAAGTTTTAGTCCAGAAATTCAGCTGTATGGCAACCTCGCAACAACATGAGTGACCACTGGGCGGGTTTAAATACAATGAGTGTATTAGTGCAGTTTTTAAAGTACTAATCTTTGTGAAGAAAATAAAGTTTGTATATCTAGTCGTGATGTAGCGAAAATATGTGAATGACATTAATTACAACTATTCTTTTGTTATTAGTGGCCGTAAAATAAATTATAATACAGTGATGTTGCTATGTAATCATTAGCGATTAAGTTTTGCTCATTCCCACTTGGGACATTAAATACTGTTTTTGAAACCTTTAACAAATTATATAACATGAGTAGTGTAAGCCAAGAATCTCCCAGCCCCTTCCACCAAAATTTGAACACCTGGGGAGACATTAATCTTAATTTTGATACGTTTCCCGGAAGTCCTGAACCCCAGGGTCACGTGGGGGTTACTCCCATGCCCCTAACCCTGTTCTTAGACCCCACCCCCGTTTTCAGAACATCGTGAGAAAATTTTTGGTGGCCTGAGAAGGAAATAATATTTCAATTAAAAAAGTACATACGATATGACTCAACAATCTTCGATAACAAGAAAAAGCAATGAAATATCAATGGATAAGTAAAAGATATTTAAAAATCCAACTTGATTACAAATAGAATATTGACAGAATTAACCACTTGTACCAAGGCGTCTCATAATGGAGCTTGAAGCAATGTATTGCCTTTGAGAAATCTGCATACGACACTCAATGTTTCGTTTAGAAATGACGATGTTGTGTCACTGACCGGCAGTGGAAAAATAGATTCATTTAATTTTGAAGAGTATTTATTTATTTTTTAAAAAAAATCATAGCTTAAAATGTATTAATCTCTACACATAAATATTGCAATTAGTAAGACAACAACCCAGTCTTTAACTAATTGTTTAAATATTTAAAAAAAAAAAACGGGTCCTTAATTGTTGAGCAGAAAGACAAAAGCTGTTTAATGTGGTGATGTCTGCTCTAGACTATGACAGCTGGAGAAAATGGTTTGTTTTGAGTGCTTGTGGGACTTCTAACATATGGTGGGCGGTTATGTAACATAGAATACGCACCGCGACCATTTAAAGTTGATGGATGCGAAATGTAATCCAGGGGACAGGATGAAGACGGAAGCATTTTCTTTTCACTTCCAGATGCGATACTTCGCCACGAGTCTATACAGGGAAAGAGTTGGCGAGAAAATATTTGGTAATTGAGTTAAGTTGTAAGTGACAATATCCGCAAAATACCGGGGGGGGAAAACTGTGGGAAAAAAATTGAAACACATGGCAGTTATTCCACCTACGTGTCGTGAGAACGGAAATTGTAATATTATATTTTAGTCAGCGAGATAAACGCACCATGTGCGGGGGTTAATAGTTCATTGATGGAGGATAGGGCCATGAGAAAGGTTTCAATTTCTTATGTGAACGGAAGTTATGACGGTGCTACACCAGATATTATGATGAAACATCTAAGTGTTCCGACATATGAGAATAGAAAAAAAAGAGAGAAAGAAGGTGAAATGAATCATGTGAATCTCTGAGGTTTCTCACAATAGAAACCGGATGTTGCAAAGATGAAGCACGGCAGGATGAAGTTATATATACCACTATTTACCATACGGAAATATCATTTGATAGCTAAGTTTCCTCGTTGACAGTGCTTTATTATCACGGGTGTTTTTGAGACAAAAAGAAGACAAATATCAAGGTAAGTCCCTTAGAATTTTTCTGTAAGATCATATACATTTCTTTTGGGTACAGAGAAAAATAATATTAATTTTTTATATTACAAAGTAATTAAACTTTACTGTACTATTAGTTTATCGAGAAATTTAAACGAAGCATTGGATAGATAGTGATTGGTTTTGAGCCCAACAACCTAGCATTGCGACTATGTGTAGCCCCTAATCGTTGATTTTAGTTATATCAGGCAAATATGGGAATGGTATCTTGAATTTGATCCGTGGCCGACTTTTTTAAAAAATGTTTTAGCAATCAAAGTCTGAGACGTCTAAGTTCCATAAATAAAATAAAATTTTGTATATTTGTTTAATTATTTCGAGATCTGCATATG
>JAGDQP010010839.1:0-54623 GCA_022664845.1 Lepisma saccharinum
ATACTAGATTTACTAATAACATTTTATTCCAGGCAACGCGGCAACGGTCGCGGAAGCATGTAAATCCGACCTTACTAATTATTTCACCTAGTAGTAAACCTTATTCCTAACATTGTAGTCTTAGAACCTTATACCAAATTATACCTACTAACAGTCTCCGACAGCTTGTTTTCTCCACCCTTTCCGTTTTATGGAGTTTTTTATCTGCTGTACTAACAATCTGGGATTCAGGTGTTAATATTACCGATTCAAGTTTTTTTTTACCGGCGTCACCGGTTTTTTTTCCCTCTATCAAAGACAAATCTTTTTCGCGATTTCCTATCTTCTTCTTCCACCTTCATTCTCTATCTCCGATGTAGTAGTAAATGTCAGGTGTAGATACCTATGCTTTAACGTAGTTCGTACTTAGCAGCATGCGGAGGATCACGGTATCATGGCGGTGATCCACACACTGGGGCGTTCCTTGGATGGGCCCGACTATCTTAGAGTTTCTCTTTCTGTTTCTCCGATACAATCTCCAACACTTTTATATTATTATTGAAAGACAACAGGAAATAGTTCGGCATTGAAACTGACTACTTATATGACTTACGTGTACATATTTTAAAAATACAATGTAACACTTTAAATATAATTTATGAGAATGAAACTAATTGTCACGATACTTCTTCTACTGTCAAACAACATGAAGAATAGCCTTAAATTAATATTATCAACATTTATGAAAATAAAGCTTATAGTCTCGATCGAGACGAGAATCTCGAGAGGTAAGTCTCGTCTCGAGTTTCGATGAATGTCCCGGTCTTGGTCTCGTCTCGAGTAAGTCTTGGTGCATAGAGTCTCGGTTTCGTTTCGAATCCTGAACTTCAGTCTCCCTCTCGGTCTTGGTCTGGAATTCAAGATGAGACCGAGACCAGACCAGTCTCGGTCTCGGTACCATGCCTAGTTCACTGCGACATTACGTACCCCTTGAACGTGGTGATAGCGTAACATATTCTTCACCTGACAGTGGTTCCGCTCCAAATATTCTTCTTTCCCTCTCTACTCGCAGCAGCTTCGGGTCCGATGAACGAAAGACCAGAGTAGTATACCCGACACTTGACTCCACTTTGTGGAAAATTACACGATTTATCCATACCTGGCTGATATCAAGGAGTCCATTTTCCAGGGCTGTACGATACGCTGTGTCACAGTTTTTGACTACAATGTATAAAAGGCTACGGCATCTCTTTTCTCATACCCTATGAAAGGCTACGGCACCTTTTTTCATCCCCTATTTATAAAAGACTACCAACACATTTTTCCAGCCCCTGTTTAACCCCACGAACCCATATTCAACATAGCAGTGGTTCCATGAAATGGTACGAAGCTTTTTTCAACCCTCTAAAAATACTACAGATGATTTAACATAGCAGAGATTACACCGGATTTAACCCCACACAGTGCACAATACCAGAGATTCCATAAAAGGCTACGAAGCTCTTTTTCAACACCAACTTAGTACTATAGCACAAATTACAAAGGCTACGGTCTATACATTTTTCCAAGCCCCTATTTAACTTAGCAGAGATTACACAGGATTTAACCCCATAAAATGCACAATAGCAGAGATTTCATAAAAGGCAACGAACATAGCAGAGATTATACAGGAATATACGCCCTCTAGACTAGATATTACAACTACGGCTACGAACCCCTTCCAATCCCTGTTTAACATAGCAGAAATTACCCAGGATTTAACTCCACACAGTGCACAATAGCAGAGATTCCATCAAAGGCTACAAGCACAGCACAGATTAGACAGAAATAGATGCCCTTTAGCTAAAGATTACAATTACAGCTACAAACCCTTTCTAACCTCTATTTAACTTAGCAGAAATTACACAGAATTTAACACAACATAGTACATCAGTGCACAATAGCAGAGATTCCATAAAAGGCTACGAAGCGCTTTCTCAACATCTACTTAATATAGCACAAATTACAGAGGCTACGGTCTACACGTTTTCCCCAGCCCCTATTTAACACAGCAGAGATTACATAGCCTCATAACAACGCACGATAGCAGAGATTCCATAAAAGATTACGAGGCTCTTTTTGCAACCCTTATTTAACATAGCAGACATTAGACAGAAAAATATGCCCTCTAGGGTAGAGATTACAACTACGAAACCAACCCCTAACAGAGATTACACAGACAAGGGGCTTACAGATACAGAACGCAGGAATGTATGCTATTTAACCTAGCAGAAATCTGAAGTCAGCTTCCAGCACAGGGCAGAGGCTACGGTATTTTCGTCCACACCTATTTAACATAGCAGAGATTACCTAGCCCTCCTACCAACATACCATAGAAGAGATTCTATGAAAGGTTACGAAGCCTTATTTAACAAAGAAGAGATTACAACAGAAATCTGAGCTCAGTTTCTATACCTAACCCACACGGTAATGCGTCTCTTGACTAAGCACTTATAACCACAACCAATGGTCACTATGTGGGACCAAGTCAAAGGTCAAATATTTAAACGTGTATATCTCGTAAACGACGACACATAATAAAATTCTGTTTTCACATTTAGTATGATTGCATTGAATAGTATATGCGAAAAAACTGTTGACCCCGAGGCCAAAAGCCAAATCTGAATTCATTTTGCTAACTTCGCCCCCGTGGTCGTAGAATTATGAAACTTATAACGCAATTTATTTTAGTCTCGGGAATGTCAAATATGAAAACAACTACTTTGTACCTATTGTCGCTTCCAGGATATGGTAGTTCGAATTTTAGAATTTTCGAATTTTAGACGAAGAATTCAGAAACTCGAAAATTATTTGTTATTCAGGTCGGTAATGCCGAATGTGAAATATGCTTATTTCAGCCACCTACCCTTTCCAAGACATGGCGGTTCGAATTTTTCGAAATTCGACGCAGAATTGAGAAACTCGCAGATTATATGTTATTTGGGTCGGTGATGCCGAATGTGACATTTGCGTATTTCATAAAAGACTACAGTCACTTGTTAAAAAACAACTATTTAACATAGCAAAAGTTACACAGGGCTTCCACATAGTTTACATTCTAACAAATTTGAAATGATACCGATGTTTTGTGTATACTGCTAACTGAACTCATTTGGCTGTTTCTCTCGCGACCAATACACACGCACACATGATTTACGAAGAACTTAATCTCTCACCAGGGACCAACACACACAGGGTATAATTACACGCCAGAGGCCATTCTCATAAATGAATAAAGCATAATATCGCTAACATTAGTGTTGGCGGTTGAGAATTTATTTAAGAATTCCTGTAGTGAATAGCCAGATGCACGATATGCTAAATAGAGAAAGCAGCAGTGTCCACAGAATTGAGATAAATCACCTTGAATACCTCTATTAATCCACGTATGAAATGAACAGTTGCGTTTTAGAAACTTTATATGATACGGTATATATGGTGGAAACCCGTAGCTGTCTATATATTCACCATGACCCGTATTACATATATAAACGGCAATCCAATGGTCGCCGGGTTTATTACTAGGATCAGTATTTATAATTACCGCTATAATGATCGTTCTATTCATTAATGTATGAATAAAACGAGGTAATTGATCTGCAGCATATACACCTATAAAATGACCATTGAGCAAATTCTGCTGTAATGCCTCATAGAGTTCAACGGTGTTTAACATTTTTTAATCAATGTATATTTTTCTTTGGAAATCAATTTCCAGTTCAGAGGAGAATTCACCGTATATCACAGCTGTTACAGAAGATGGTAGTGTTTGGTTAAAATGAACTTCTAATCGTACACTTCCCTTCGCTGGGGAATATTATGAAATGCTGCACCGGCACTAGAATCAGGAGTTAAATCAAACAATAGTAGATTACAACCATTAGGATACTCGGCAAGCGATATATCATTACCTTGATTAGAATAGTAAATGCCAGAACCTGTAAATAACGTAGAATATGCTTATTATAAAAATCTGGTTGTAGGGTTTAGATGGGACGGGTGTTCCGTCGACATACAATATAAAGAATGACATACTGAAATGCTTAAAATTAAATGGATTTGTTTGATAAGTACCGTTGAAAGCTGTATTAGTAACAAACCCAATAATAATACGTTTAGGCACTATTCCAGAAAACAGATCTGGAAGTGTGGTTTCCATAATACCTTGAGGTAAAGTTTCTGTCTTCACCTGCAGCTTTGTTATAGCATATTTTACTCTAAATTTAGGATTTTTAATACTTTATTTTGTGCTATCTTCACACTGGGCGATACATCAACTTTTTTTTACGAACAGTGTTGCATCTGTAATTACAACTTTCCCCTCAGCTCCAGTTTCAGCCAATAGACAAAATACCGGTTTAGTCGGAATCAGCTTAATACGCAACTGTACACCACTCAATAGAAATTTATCCTGATTGAAAATATCACCGTGAATATAGCCCAGTAATTCAAAGGGGCGACTTAACCCCGTGAGAATAGAACGCTGTTTAAAACCAGAATTACTACTATCAGCCACACTGTCCATATAATCTGCTGTACCTTTAAACAACATTGTCGTCTGAAGATGAGTTGTTTTTGCATTGGCATTATAATTCAATAGTTTTTCAATATACGAACGATATTGCTATGTGTGGGAAGAATATAAAATTAGCTGATTATTTAGATATATCTGTACCTCTCTGAACATTGCACTGAGAAAATCATTTACAGTGCCAATTTTCTTATCAGATTATGTTAAATCAGAACCGTCACTTTTAGTAATTTTACCTCTAATATGTAGCATTGTATGTGTTAAAGTAATATATTCATCACGGTGACCGGGGACTACAAACTCTGTAGGAGCACTATCAGATATTGACGTTACAGGTTTATGTGGCACTGTTTTATTACTTATAATACTCGTTTGAGCGGGCAGAGCCGCAAATAGATCTAATTCTGATTTCGTACACTCACACTTCATTTTTTCTTTTCTACTAATAATACTCTCACTAGTTTATTTTTTAATACCGTATTATTTATCACGTCTACGAAAATGTACTTTTACACATACACTGCCATACTGGAAACGGGGTGGATTTCCCGTGCTATCTCTTAAATCAATAATAATTTGATCAAACTGTTTACGTTGCACTGAGACATTATGAGGATTATCAAAGATATGCACATTACTAGCACCGTACTCTTTAATATTCGTATTTATAACACGTAGTAGTGGAGCAAAAGTATCGCCTACCAGTTGAGGTTCTACGATATTAGTATAAATATACATGTGTACGGGTAGCGATTTCTGTAAATCAGGCGGGAAACCAGCATGATGGACAAGTACAATATTATCTTGCTGTATGTGATCAAAACTTAGTATTTTGGCTAATTCGCTTGATAGCCGTACTTCTTCTACACTCTCTCCATCTTTTCTTACTCTATTGACCTTAATGCGTTTTACCGAAGCTTTAACTTTTAACAATAAATTAAATTTATCACTTTCATAATTAATTTGAGATAGTATATCGTCAACATGGTAACAATAGTCGGGCATTACTTTAGCTATTTTCCAGCTCTCTTTATTCGTGGCGCGATAATAAATATTAGTATATTTGGAAACATTCTAAAACGACCCTGTATAATGTATTTAGACAACAGCTGTTTCCCACTCACCTTTCTCTAGCACGAGAGGATGATATAAATTTGTAGTATAACATGCGAGAGTATTTTGCGAGAAATATTCCATAGAACTATTACTGGGTTGTGTGAGGTAAAAACTAATACACTGCTGCTGCTGCTCTATAATTAATGAAAAATATATCTCTTCTTCCTCTTTTTCTTTATAACACCTCCACCTGTTTGCTAATTTTTACGTTTTTTGCCGCCGCTCCGATCCTACCAACACTTGATTTATTTTATTTTGAGCTTAATTTTTTAAATTACTTTTTGCTTCCTGCTTGCGTGATTTTAAATCCTCTTCAACGGGTCTATTATTATCAAGTACGTCTCCGATTACATTAATTCCTGTACGTAACAATTCTTTACCAACAGTTTTTGCACCTAGTTTTAATAATGGAAATACACTACGGAATAAACAACCTAAAACTACCAATACCATATCCTTCTTGGTATGGTTAACCTCTATATACATTATAACCACTACCTGCTTGATGCGAATAATATTGGAGATAAGAATCATTCATTTTTTGCTATATATACAAATATGACACTACTTTATAATATTGTATTATTGTTATCATCCTTTTTCAGGCATAGTAAAAGGTCTTGCTTCCATTTTATAACCACACACATCTACACCTCTTAAGAGAGGGCAGTATGGACTCCAACGTTTCTGCTCTTTCTAGGGAATATGATGTCATTACCAAATTCTAAATTACAAAATGCACATCTTACAATATCGGGTAATCTAACAAAATCAAAACCACACTCTGTAAGTTGACGTGGTGGAACTTTCCAATGCCCCTGTCTTTTAAATGTTGCTAACCATTCTTTAAATACGATACAGGAATCCATTAATTAAATGAAGCAGGACAATCCCGTCACCGAACAAGTAAATGTTTACCTTTAGCTTTTAAAATTTCGTCTATTTCGTAAACTTTGGGCTTGTAATTCCTCTTCATAAAATGTTCTATCAATCACATCACCATTTTTGTCTTAACACTGGCACTGAGGTGAGGATTCACCAGTCTATTCCACACTTGTTGAAATGTATGTTGGTAACTAGAGCTGGCGGTAAGTCTTCTTCGCTGTAAAATATTTTCACATTCTGTGCTTCAGGCTGCGATTCAGACGTTCTACGGGGCTTGCCTTTATATTTGGGTTTTCGGTTGTGAAAAAGTGAATACGTTGTTCTTTTTTAAGTAGGCCTGGAGTGCTCTGTTAACAAACTCTGTAACTTTATCTGTTTGTAGGCGTAGAGGTTTACTCCTGGGGTTGATACAAATATTTTCTCGAGTGCCTTTATATTTTCACCAGTTTTACTACGGACATGTACTGCCCACGAATAGCGACTAAATAGATCGATCACTGTAAAAATGTACGCTACCCATCATTATATTTTTGTAGACTTTGCATATCTACCAGGTCAGCTTGCCACTGACCGTCAATATTGAACACAAGATACGGATTGTGTTGAAAACGTTTCCGCACTGGTTTATGCAATGTATATGCCGGCTGCTCTCTTGACCACTCTTCCACGCGCTGTAAGGGTACTGGTTTCTTTACAGCTTTCCTTAATGCTTGAGCCATTGAAAATGATGCAGGGTTATAGTAAATATTAGACTTCTTCTTGTTCATAGTCTATAGTTGCGCCAAGTGACAGCTTTATGTTTGCGTGTTGGTCCCGGCTCCTCTTCCTCCTCCTCTTCCCCCTCTGTTTTTGGAGCAGCAGCAGCTGTCAGCTTTCGAATATACTCTATACGTTGAGGATTACCTATATATTCTAAGGGTATATTTGATTTTGCTAATTCTACAGCAGAGGGTTTCCAACCTGTGGGTGGAATATTTTTTACGACACCTAACAAAATCAGATATGAAATCTACTATACTATCACTGGGAATTAATTTACCATAGATATTAACATTACCACTCGTATCCAATTGAATTTTTTGGTTCGTGCTTTGGTTTGGGGCGTGCTTTACGCAGACAGATTTCGCGGAGAGTAGTTATTATTTCATCATCATCCTCCTCCTCCTGATTCTTCGTAATTGTGGCGGGTGCGAGTTTAAGAACAATGTGTAAATATTTTTGTAACACCTCTCTGTATTGTACCCATTTTGCTTCTACACTCATGCTCTTATTATTTAAATATTCTTCATCTCGTCATCGAGATTAGATATAGTTTGATAATGATGTAGCTTTTCTGGCGAGATTAAAATAAGTTTTTTCGCATGCTGCATTATTTAGCCAGACTAGACAGCAAACCTGCTAGAATAGCTGCAAGCAATACGGTGAGAAAGCCTACTTTTTGTACAATTATTGTTTTTTTTGTTTCAGCGGCGGTCCTTTCTTTACCAAATACCTAAGCTGATTTTTATATTTCCGCAACCTATTTTTCTCCTTTTTACTTAACGGAACGTTTCCTTGCAATACGTTATAGGAACATTCACAAATAGAACGAAATAATTCGGAATCTGCATTTTGTAATATCGCCTTACGTACTTTAGGTTTTGCCTTTACTAAAAGTCTTAGTATGTGAGCACTCTGCTTATTAATATTTTTTCTTCCTTTCTACCCTAATGGCTATTATAGTAAACATAGTTGTTAAAATACATAAAATATTGAAGCTAGTTTATAGGTACATAAACATGATTGAAAGAATCCGAGGGAGAAACATTTGTTCGAACGCGCTGCTCATCAGCGGTATTTTGTTTTAAAACAAATAGTAGGTAACCATGAACATTTTGGGTTGCGTCCTCGTAGGCCTCTTGTATATATTTTATATTTTTAGGATACAGCTGTCGGGCAGATAATTAATGTGTGTGCGGTTACGTGGATTTTTAAAACATACTCTATACTGACAGTTTAAGGAAATATCTCGCATACCTCTGGCCAGGTGGAATATATTTTGAGTAATAAACATAATACTTAAATTAAGATGACGACCCCCTTTAGTAAAGAAGTCTACAATCCGTTCATCACACTCGCGCATTAAATCGTCAGTTATGATAAGATGTGGACCTGTGTTCGGTGAGAAATCATCAATCTGTGGCAGAACCTTTTTGAAGGTGCACGAAGATAAAGTCTCGTACAAAGCATGCCACTCGTCATAGCACCAGATAATATTTTTCCATTTTTCAGCATAATATTTTAAAATCTCTTTCTCAAAATACGATTTTCCATATCCAGTGGGGATAACGCATGTGAAAGGATGTTGAAACTCCATATTACCCTCTACTAATTTTGGTCTTTAAAAACTATATCATATAGTGCATTGTGTTTCAAAACCACATGGAAGCGAATCATAATAGTCAGCGCCGCATCTTTTTCTTTTTGTGTACACCAATTGATAAATTTTCTTTTCCGACCTAGAAATAATATTATGATCCTTCGTTCGAGCAGTCTTTTTTTCGCAAAACACTTGTACATTTGGAGCATTATTAAGTATCATATCTCTAATCTGTTCAGAATTATTTTTTCCGAATTTTCATAATTGAGCGTAATTCCACGAACTTTAGAAACATTTAAATTTTGCCCAGTATCCGGGTTGTTTACCTCAAAAGCATAATTTTTCGGCCCTCCAGCACAAAATTCTGTAATAAAACCATTAATACCGTATTCCTCTAGCTCATTTGTAAGGTAGCCAAGCATATCACCTGTTTCCAGCTTTGGCCCGTCTGGAGTCTCTATATAAATAAATCCGTGTCGTAGTATAACACATACTTTCCTAATTTATCTAGATAATTATAGAGCTGCAAGCGAGCGTGTACAGTAGTATAGGCAGCTATTATTACATTTGTATTATTAAGTGGTACACTTATAAGGATATTGCCAATTTAAAATTAGTGTGTCCTCTTTTATTTAAATGTCTTCGGGAACCTCGATATTTGAGTCGTCTAGCTTATTAAAATATTCACCGGTGTCAGTTATTATTTATGTTTTGCTGTAGTTCTCTTTCTGGCCAAATTTACCCCAAAAACTATTAAGTGCTAACTTAGCTAAACTTTTTCGACCTTTGTTTACACATACTTTATCGGCGTCCAATACAATACCTTCTTTTTCATAATACCTGTTTATAAATTCCTGTTTCTTTTCCTCGCTTGTGCACCACGCAGGCCAACCGCTAGCTCCTGTTTTTGTTTTTAGAAATTTATTTATATACTCTGTAAATAGACCAGCTTCTTTTTTCACAGGATTGTACTCTTCAATATTAAATTGCAACATCTCATGCATTTCTACTAATTTATAACCTTTTTCAATAGCTTTACGAACCTCGTCCACCACCCATGTACCGGTAATGGCAAGCTTCGTCATCGCTATGTAAACAATCACCATTATATAACGAATTCGCGCATGTTCTGCAAACAGGGAACAGTAACTTACCTCCAGAACGAAATGGTAATACCGGGTGCTTTAAATCGGTTGGAGGCAGAATAGTACACTTTACTATTCCCTCAATCTCATCGAAGGGCAGACATTCTTTTCCTACATAAATATTCGTAGGATGTCCCACGAGATATTTTCAAAGTTATTACGAAATGGATATAATGAGCATACATCCAAATATTTAATTTTCTCTCCTTTTATCACTTTATAACGTAGTTTCAACTCGTTTGTCCGCCCACCGTACAAAGCGTAACACGGATTCATTGGTTCTTATCTGCGTGTGGGGTGGTTTTTAACGTAACTCGAAATATTTTCATTATTTTTCATTTGTGTTTTCTACTGACACCCCCACATGGTATGCACAACTTAATTCTTTAAATTTTTCAAGTTTGAAATTGTGCTCTCATATTTTATATTCATTGTACTGAAATGGTTATTGTGGAGTGGTATGTCCCGCCCGCTCCGATAGCATATACCACAGCCGTGGTGGAAAAAACCTTCATACTCCCATACATGCTCTTTACCGTTCTCAGTATCATGCCAATATCCTCTACTTTCAAATTACCTCGCACCACAACCTCTTTTGCGTTACCCGTGAGAATTATTTTTATTCGCTTTTCCTTTTCATCCCACATGAGCCACTGTATTGCTTCTACCGACTGGGCATCACTCCAGCGATAACCCTTTCTTGGTATAATACCTATGGTTTCAGGTCTTAAATAATTAAGCCTAAACACTAAATCACAAGCGCTTCCTATACTAATTGCTTCCTGGAGGGGATTAACCTTTGTCTCAAGCTCGAACTGTTTCATAAACCGGAAACACGCCAGTTTTTAAATATTTACATCTTGCCGACAGTATTTAATTAATTACTCCTGAAAATTAAAAGTATAATTCTCCCCACTTTTTTATACCATGGCAAAAACTTTTCAAGTTCATCTTTTTGCATACTGTCTACCCCATAGAGGGTTATATATTAATTTTACGTTTAGAGAACTTTTGCAGAATAAATTTTTCATATAGACATTGACATGATAAGAACATAGCTGACTTGTATTTTTTGCATGTAAACTATGTAATACTTGCTCCAAACTGAAATATTCAACTTTCCGTTTTCAAAAAGCATGCCTTGGTCAAGTTTATTAATTGAAAATGTTAAATTTCTACGAAGATATTTGCTAGTGGATTCCCTTTTTGTTCTGTCGATAAGATTATTCCTATAGTTTTTGCCAAAGGAATTTTATTTGAACCAAATTCAAATTAGTAAAAATATATTTCGACGTTGTCTCTAGGAAGACAATATAATAGTTTTATCGTTCTTCCAGAGTGGAAATATAAAAAGTGTACACTTTTTCTTTTTTGTACTCATTTGATAGCCTATAAGGAGAGAACGAATCATTTTTCCGCATATGATTTCTTTAGCGCGTTATTTGGTGACTTTCAAACTTTTATTTAGGGCGTTCAAGCGACTTTTTGTTATGTAGATGACAATGCTGATCGCAGCCGATGTTAACAATTCCTTCGGCATAAGTCCTTTGCCTCTGTCATTGTTGCTGGTAGCAGTTCCACATCGCTTTTGCTGCCGACTTGTCTATACATCTGTTTTTAATTTAATTATTGTTTTGTATAGATTATTGGTGTGAGAAATATTAAACAACTTTCAAAAATTCATTTTATGTGTGTATAGTCCCATAAAATGATGAGGGACATACTAGTCTTTGTACGCTTGGAAGAATATAAGTTCTTCACTAGCAATTGAAAGAGTGAAAATGTGGATTATGTTCTAAGCACTCTTACATTTTCTTTTCTAGTAATTGGCATTTTTATTTAATCTATTACTGATATAAATATCTCCTAGCGAAAGAAGCTTGTATATGGATTACATTTTAAACAGCTAAAAGCAGTAAACTAGTTACTAGTACATTACAATCGCTGATGAATATTCTTTTGTAAAGTAAGGGATTAAACGCAAGGCGTCAGCTATTAAACAGCTGCTGTAGGCCTTTAAATAACTAACTGCAACTCGTCTGAGTTCAATACATATAGTTTCAAGTATAATTTTCTGTCTGGACTTAAAATTTTACGATCATTGCAAAGCAGAAATTTAAATAACAGAAGAAGAGCTAAGTCTTCAATAATTTGAACGTAATTGAACTGTTTGACAGAGACAAAATATTAATTTTTAATGTGAGAGAAGGAGGCTTAATGATGTACATCAATAATGATATTTTTGAATACAAATCATGTATTGCTTTCTATAAGAGTTGTATTATTCATTTTATATTTCTTAAAATGGAATATTCAAGTTCAATAGTTTGCATTGGAAAACGTTCACTGTGTTGAAAATATTAAAATTTGTTCAAATATATACTAGCACTATCATATTCACTCATTCTTAATTCTTCGAGGTGCTTTCTTTCTTTTCACCTCTATGGATATACTGCAATGTTTATTAATATAGCTTGTGAAAAAATATTTTTCTTTGAACAAATTTCAAAATAGTAAAATTACATTTTAACTTCGTCTATAGGAATACAATGTAGTAAATTTCTCGTCTAATCATTCGGTTAACCAGTTCAATTTTTGTCATAGTATGGATTTCATTTTCTTTTTCTTTTTAAATGGCTCCTTTTTTAAACTCGTTTTTACATTCAACGTTGAACTTTTACACATATATATTATTTAAGACCTAGTGATTACTTAAGAGATTTTACTAAAATTTGTGCACCATGATTTTTGCTTATAGGAATCTACAGTGTATAACATTTGTATAAGGACTGTCTGAACGAAACCCAGCTAGGTTGCACTAGGACAATTATTCAGGAAAAACATACACATACATATATACAGAAAGAGAGAGAGAGAGAGAAGAAAAAGAGAAAAAAATAATTTCACACACTATAAAGTCAATAAAAAATAAGAATGAACTTTCCTCTAACAGCATACACTAACAATAAGAATTTAGTCAGATTATTTGAAAATATAGATAACTTATGAACAGGTACTTTATAAAATAAATGGGGAACAGCAAGTTTGTTGAATCTCGCTTATTAGAACTTGAAATATCTTGAGAAAAATTATAGCTGTAATGTAATAATAGGAGATTATCATTTAAACTTTTATTTATTAAGAAGGGTACGGAGTGCTGTTACAACTTGGTATATTAACTTTAACTGTATACTTTTGAGCGGATGATGCGGCCTGACATTATACAGGGCTGTATGACTTTATCTGGTATAAACCATACTTTATAATATTGCGGAACGCGTGATATCTATGCTATCAGTAATTTACTTTCTTTTATCAACAAATATTTTACTCATATACAATTAGTAGTAAATATTTTTAGTTAATACTAAAATAGTAAAAATCTGAAATTATATTTAAGAATATACTTTTCAAAGATTTTCATAAGTTGATGATTTCTACAAGAATCCGTTCATACTTGAAGGCGGGTGAATAAAAAGAATAAATATTTCTCTAAGAATAGATTTAAAGTCGGATATTATTTTTATAGGAATGAATTGATCTAATATAAAATAAAACTAGTTCATTTTAATGATCAAGGAAACCTCTAGGCATGCGCAAACTTTAAAATTTTGAAATATAAAAGTATATTTATGAAAATGTACATATCTCTTAAATTTTCACCTCGTAGTACTACGTATGTGCAATATCCATATTTTCTCTCTAAGTAGATTATGTGCAGCGGGTTTCAAAGTTATTTTTTACATTCTTATAAACTAAGAAGAATGTGTATAGCTGTTTTGAAAGTAATTTCATGATTTGGATTTATAGATCACATAATTTTTATTTTAAATAATTACAGAAAAGTTTCTTAAAACTTTCAACATAAAAATTATTACCTTTAGAATAATATGGAAGAAGTTCAATCTTCATACTATATATTCTATATGGTTTCCAGAATTTCAGTAATAATATTTTTGATATTCAGTTTCTTTTTATTTCAATCTCAAAAGATATACAAAACTCTTATGAATGAAAAGTATATAGAGACAGTATTTTTAACAAATTTAAGTTTCTACATAGAAAAAATTGAAACATGACACTAATTAATCTTTCGCACATTCAAGTAAAGAAGGAATTTTAATTTTTCAGAAACTTCAAATTTCTTCAAACAATAAGTTTTAAATGTTTACAATTATCCCCGATCAGGTTCAGCATTAATATCTTTTGCAACTAGTTTCTCTCTGACATACTCCACTTTAGGTATAATAAGTAAGGCATGTAAAGTATATTTAAAAATCTCGATATTATCCAAATATTCATGTTTAAATATATAAACATTATGAATTTCTGAAAGGTTAATAGGATCCATCAACACTCTCCATGTACACCTCGTCAAACACTTTTCTTCAGCTACAGAACGAATGACACAGTCATGTGTGGTTTGATTAGGAACTTTATAAAGCAGCTTCGACAAATCAGAGGAAAGTTATTGTTTTCCCAATTTTCGATAGCTTCGTAAATACACTGTTAATGAACTATATTATTAACACATTAACAAGAATATACACTTCCTTTTACACAAGGAGGACGACAGAGTGCGCTATATGTAGATTCAATAGTATCTTTATTTTCCTCCTCACTAATATTGCAGATCTCATTTCCAATGTCTAAAATAAAATCAAGTTCTACATTTGACGTAGATTCACATTGTGATATAGCAAAATATGGCGTTTTATTGTTTCCCGCAGTTTTCTCTATATTTATAATTGAATAATAATCATCATCTTCACTATCTGATATAAATACAACTTCTAAACTTGACAACGATGAACTACTAGAATTATTTGGAGATTAAAATTCCTTTTGCTCACCATCTGGGTCATTAATGAAGTGCATGTGGCTTGATAAGTGAATTGGTTTACTTTTTACTAATGACACAACTCAACAATAATACAATAATAATATTTTAAGTTTTCAAGTAAGAAGTTGTTCTAACTAGATACAGCTTGTTCTAAAGATTATTCAAGACAAAGTGGAAAAACAGAGTAAATACAAGGTCTTACCACTGTCCAGGTTACATTAGGACATGTCAAGTCCTAACATGCTCCGCATGTACCTGCAAGCTTGTTTGTTAACTCCTCTGTCAAACTAAAACTTAATCTTTACTTTAAAACAGAACTTTCGTCCAGGTGCAAAACAACTTCTTCCCTCCCCCTTAGCATGGTAGGTGCGATACAATTTGTTTCCTTCTGTGCAGTACAACTGCGATACATCAAGAAACTTCGCGTCGATTCATTGTCCATTTCAAAAAATCTTCTATTGATTCTTTGTTAAAAAAAATATGACACCATACCATATATGTGTATTAAAAATATAAAGTATAAAACTAAAACTTATTTTTCTATTTCATAAAGTGAAATTTTCTTCAGTAAGGCATAGCTCAATCAATTCTTAAGAACTTTGAACTGCGAATTCACTTGTTTAAGTTGGAATTCGAACTTAGTATTAACGTTTTAAAAAAATTAACGTTTAAAAAATAATCAATATTAGAAAGTTTTAACGAATAGTTTATGTTTGAGCTATAATAAGAATTTTAAAATAAAATAAGCCTATTTTTGTAACTTAAATTTTAATATAATGATTCTTAAGATTTTATTTCTTTTTATTGTAGGATAGTCATGGAAATTAAGAAACTTGCAGTTGTTAATACCATAGAAGAAGATGAGCAGTTCATTGCTAATCATGAAGAAATAGATACATTTATTTTATCAGTTTCCACTACTAGTAATATTAGTATTAGTCTTTCGGTCATGTAAACATGGAAGATCCATCAAATGAAGGAAATAAAGATATAGTATTTAATGAAGTTCTTAGTGTTCTTCCTTCAAATGAAGGAAAGGAAGCTGTAGTTGTTAGAAAGGTGCTTGGAATTTTTTCATTTAATGAGGATGCAGCAAACAACTTAGAGTTGTGTTATTGTTATCCTACTTGTGTGGATAGCGATTGTATTTGGAAGGCTATTAAGGAATGGTATCCTGTAAACCCTCAGGAGGCATTATTATGTGAAGGATGCTTCATCAAATTTCATTATTAAAAGCACCATGGTTGTAAAATGAGGAAGAATCAGTTTTATATAGTCGCGCAGTGAATAGTATTCTAATGGAAGAACGAGTACAAGAAATATTTGACCAATACAACATACGCCATCACAATTCAAATGAACATGTAAAGAGGATATTCTTGCAAGCATTGATTCATACGCTAAAAATTGAACCGAAAGAAATCACCAGACTGGTTTTCCAAAAAGATTTTTATTCACTTGTGAAGTAAAACTATTCAGCTATGTCTTTTAGAAAAGATGATAAATGTGTTAGCT
This sequence comes from Lepisma saccharinum, assembly GCA_022664845.1. Taxonomy (NCBI): domain Eukaryota; kingdom Metazoa; phylum Arthropoda; class Insecta; order Zygentoma; family Lepismatidae; genus Lepisma; species Lepisma saccharinum. The sequence continues at coordinate 16,413 of JAGDQP010010839.1, forward strand.
AAATGTAAAAGAATTTAAAATGTTTACTTTATCCAAGACATCAAGGACCTGTAAATGAATATAAGAATAAAATATTTTGTATATTTCTCTCTTTTTATTTAATTTAAATAAATATATAAATCACATATTTTCCATTTTCTTTTAGTAAGGCAGTTATTAGTAACATCAATTCTCCGCTCCAAATTTAAAATACGACTTTTCCAATTCTCTTAATTATTATTATTATAATCTTACATGTGTGAACACAAGTGTGATGAATGAATGTGAATTTATTGTTTCTAGGTTTTAATTATCTACATCTAACAATATTTAAGTATAATTTTATCTAAAATAACAACTAAGTATTAAAATTATTTAATATTTTTTATTATATGTTAAGTTATCCTTAAAACTTCAAAATTAATAAATAGTAGTTCGTTTTTACTTAATGAACTTGTTATTTCGTTTCTCTCTCTGTAACTTATTTATTTTCGGTTAAACAGTTTTTCTTTTTTAAGTTTGAAACAACATAGTTTCACTTTTGTAAAAATTAATGTTACAACTTATCTTATTGGTTATACTTAAACAAAACCTACTATAAATTTTTTCTTTTTACCATTGAAATTTTAACAACATTACCTATTTTACACTTAAAGTTAATGAAAGTAATTTTATTTGAAGAAAATTTTATGTCAGTTAATCATCAGAAAATATTTTAGTTAAACAAAAGCAAAATAAAAAGTATATTGTATTTTACAAAATAATAATTTAGTTAAACGAAAAATTAAAGTTTATAAAGAAATTTTATTTGAGAAAATTTAATGTAAGTTAATAATTAGAAAATAATTAAGTTAAAAAAGTTTAATAAAAAGTATAATGTCTTTTACAAAATAATATTTTACTTAAACAAAAAAAACGTGTTTAAATTATTTTTACTTCAACAAAAACAGAAAAGTTGTTTTTAATTATTTTTGCTTCAAGCAAATTGTTTACTTAAACGAAAAAAAAGAGAAAAGTTGTTTTAAATTATTTCTTCTTCTATAAATTATTTATTAAAAGTATGTTTACTTAACGTTTCCTTTAAAAAAGGAATATTTCATTTTTACCGTTTTTTAAAATTAAAGTGTTATTAATTTTTTTGAAAACTCATTCCCGTATTTTATTTCTAAATATTTTTCCTAAACTATTATCATTTCATGGGTAAATAAAAGCAATAAAGTTTTATATAACTTTTACAACTTTATTTCATACTCGTAAAAGTAGTAGTATAATGGTCCATATACAATAACAAGATTACAATTTTATCTTGAACAAATTTTCCACAACTTTTGAACTTTGCAAGCTTAACCAGTATTTAAAATGAATACAGTTTCTTACTGCGCAACCGTTCACTTGCTTAGGTAGGTGGTAAGTACAACACCTTACATTAACATTAAAATTTAATGAAGTAAGTGAAGGAAAACATGCATCATTTACATCTTTTACATTGTTCAGTTGAAACAATTTTTAATCCATTGTACTTTTTCAGTACATTTACAAAATAATACTCCACCAACTTCACAGAGTTGTGCAATTATTCTTCGAATTTGTGTTATAGTATAACCGTTTGAAGTATCCATGATAATCCGTAAAAATTTTCAGTTAACCATTCGCACTGTTTTTGATAGCCTATTGCTAATTCTACCATTTCACCGGGACGTTTCACCATACAATGAAACTCTAACGTAGCATCAGTTGAATTTTTATTTCGCATTTAAGTGCTCAGGTTTTTTTTAATTAGAACACGTTAAGAAACAAAGGATGACATGTTAAAACCTTGATATCAATAATATATTATCTTGAACAAACTAAACTTTTTGCTGGAATAAATTGTTTTTCAATGATAGTTGGAATTAGTTGTGCAATAAATTCTGTATCTTGAAAAAGAATTCTACATTTCTCAAAGAACATATTCACTGAAATAGTTAAATGTCCTTGTTTCTTATAAATGCCATAATAATCAGTAAATGTTTTGTGATCAATTACATGATTCATTAAATGTTTTGATATAACAAATCTAGTATTGCATTGATATATACACTGGTGAGTAATGTTTAATGTACATTGACTACACTTCTTTAATCATTTCGCATTTGTAATGCTCGGAAACATTTTCTATGAAAAATTTGAGATCTTAAAATAATTAGATTTTTAGTGTTTCAAATATACATGAGTCCAAAATAAACAAAGCATTGCAAACGGAACACTCCATCTTCTTTCACACTAACAGTTCAAATAACAAAGTCAGTGTTTTCATAATCGTATTATATATCTTTTGAAATTAGTTTATCTCTCACCTCTTCCACTTTACGTTCAAGTAAGTTTCGTAAAAATATTCAAATCTCATAATCCTAACTTTACCACAAGTTTCATGTTTTGCTAAATAAGCATTTGTTGCTAAATAAGCATCTGCATAAAATTACTAGGTTTAAGCACTGCGTTCCAAGTACGATCATTCAAAAATTCACTACGTTCAACTTCATTCAACTCCCAACTGAGACAAGTATGTGCTAACTGATTAGGAATATTGTAAAAACAGGCAGCATAAATTAAAGGCGTATCAAGACAATTAAAATTGGCTATGGCGTTCTTCAATAACATTAATCCCGCACTCACAAGACGGAATATTAGGTTTCCCATCACTTTCACAAGAAACAGTTTAAGCAGCATGTGTGTTTCATTCAAAATAATTTTTCAAATTTAGTGAACATTCATTCTGGAAATCACTATCAGAAAAAACAGTTTGATTCAGTAATATTTTCTGCACTCTGTAAACCACTTTCAACAGGTTTTGATAGAACAAAGTTTGATTCAGTAATATTTTCTGCCCTATGTAAACCGCTTTGAACAGGTTTTGATAAAACAAAGTTTGGTTCACTCTGGGAACCACTGTTACTGAAAATTCAATAGAACAATCAATACTAGTCACTAACGAAGGACTAGGACACCTATTTATAATATGCAGCAAAGCTAATGAGACACGTTCTGTTTCCTGCACCGCACAAAGAAAACTGTCTGATAAGTAACTCTCATCAAACCACAATAAGTTTTGCGAAGACATAATAAACTAAGACTGGTTTTCCTGCTGCTGCTACAAGTCTATTCCTGCAGCTACTGATTGAAGCCAATTACCTTCTTACTTTTCATTGTCCAAGGAAGAGGCACTTTCACTTTTAGATAGGGGAAACTTCAAACCATAAACTTCACCTTTAATTTTCAATAATAACAAAACAGTGCGTCAAGTTTTTTTCCTTTGTAATAATAAATCTATTTTTAATGTACTATATTAAAGTTTGGTAACTGATCTTGGACTACCAGTAAAATGAAAATATAACTTTCACAACACTTTGCAAGTGGTCAATGATAATCTTTCTACTCACGTGCACCAATTCTGTCCTTTATGAGTAATTCTTCACGTAATTCCCCTGGTTTGTTTCCCAATAGAAAACGAAGTCCATAATCAAAGTTAGCTTTTAAATGATTAGATCCAGGATGAGTATTTACATAACAATTAAATATCTTATCTATATTTTTTTATTTAATAGTACACGATAAACACTATCATTCAAAAGCTGAAGACGGTTCTCTTCACTTAATAGTGTTCCACGAATTAAATATCCTATAAGCTCATGTTCACTTTCATCCTTGTTCGAAAATGCACATGCGGAACAAAGTAAAATGTCTTTAGTGTTCCAATTACTAATTGATTTTAGTATACAGGGTTGATCAACCCATTTTGATCGACATCCACAGGAAGACTTTGCAGGCAAAGAAGATGGTAAGCTAACAACTGTATTTTCACTGCCGTTCTGTTCCATGGTTTCAAAAAGACTAAAGGTTTAAATTATAAGTAGGTCAATGAACAGCTAGGTAAAGAACAAAATTCAACTTGTCTTCAACATAAAACTTGGTAAGAAAAATAAAATAGTGAAATATCACCGATGGTCTAGTCTATTCATTATTTTAAAAAAAACTATGCCAAGAATAAAATCAAGGTAGCTAAACGTCAATGCTATGTATTGTGCATAATCATGTAAGCACTTAATTATTTATATATTTCATGTAAACACTTTTATAACTTCACTTATTCAAAGTTCTTAAAACTAAAGTCAAATTTTACTTCATCCATTCAGAGTAAAAGTAAATTGCGAGGAAACTCCTCAGATAATTCAACATTATCAAAATCCACATAATTTCAAAAAATAAACCAGAAAAAAATCACAATATTCATTATTAGTCTACATATGCCTCTCCTCATAGTCTGGTTCTGCAATAATCTTTCTCAATTAATTTTGTCTTTATTTCATCCACTCTGAGTAAAAGTAAATTGAGAAGAAAATATTTAAAAAATTCAACACTGTTAAAATGAACATGTTTCGAAAGATACACATGATAAATATGAAACAAATTCACAGCATCCATTATTAGTGTATATGTACGTCTCCTCAAAGACCTTTCTTCATCTATAGATCGTGTAACGCAACGATGTCTATGACGATTTCGAACATTATAGAAACATTCAGCACACAATAAGGGACAATTCGCTTTATACTTGCAATTTTTGATAGCTTATAAAATACATTTGTCATCAATCGTATAATTCACACATCCGCATGAATTTTCAATTTCACTAGAACACATGGTGGTAGATGAAATTTGAATGTCCTGCACAGCACTATCATTTTCCTCAGCACTAGAAACATAATATTCTTCATCAGTGTCTGAATTAAATTCTACCTTTAAACTTGAGGTAGATGCACTGCGGTAAATACGGGGAGATAAGCATTCATTTTCGGCCAATGGTCCATAGTCTTCATCCGCATTTCGATCTTCGTAAACATACATGGTACCTTTACAAATGTCACAGCACAGCTATGCACAATTTTTTTAAAAATTAAATAGCTTTACACGTCATGACCTATTTTGTAAGTAACAAGATTCAACTGGTTCTGTAAGCACCTGCATAGTCAAATTCCAGCGAGTATCAGGGGAGATGCGAATCTACAAAAAAACACGCTCCAAGCATCAACAATGTTCCGTTCTCCAGAATAGCGCAGCTGCAAGACAACTTATTCTATCCTAAATATATCAAAGAATATTTTCTCTCTTGAATAGAGCATCAAAGGATATTTCTCTTTTTGTTAAAGTGACAAAATTGTCAATTAATTAGCGTCATGTCAATCAAACGGCAGACATAAAGAAAAACTTGTTCCTGAGCAGTACCACTGCGATACAACTCGTTCCCCTCCCCGACCACCGAAGGTGGGATACAACAAAAAGTCTATATACAAGAAACATATTTTAATATTTCATTTAATATGCACCTCTTTTTCCTCAAATAAATACTAGTCTGCAGCGATCTGTCGTTTTACTGGTTGCAGAACACTTTAGGATTAGAACCACAAAACATTAGCTTGGGAAAAAATAGTCAAACACCGAAATAACTCGAAAAATATAATAAAAAACCTTTTAAAGACACACTTTTCTTATACAATTCTTACTAAAAAGTAAAAAAAAATGTTTATGCGTGACTAAAAGAAAAGCAAGGGGCGCGCCAATTCAAGAACTTGTAAAGTGACTATATGAGAGCGCGGCCTCTGCTTTCTTTTAATCATGCATAAACAAAATTATTTATCACTTCTTAGTGCGAATTGTTTCAGAAAAATACACCTTTAATTTTTTTTTTATTATTTCTATTTCACTCACATCGCTTTGAGTAACAAGAAAATCTGAGACAGCTACTGAAAGGTTATTTCTGAAGGAATTTTGAAAGAAGTGGAAATTTCATTACAAGCAAAAATTTCCCCTTTACACTACAATTTGCTCTTATATGGTTAGGCTACTTAATTTGTATAATGTTTTTCTATGGTCTGCCGTGCTTCGAACTGGAGCTCGTTCGTGTTTCTATGACAATTACATCCAGAGCTACAGCCATTTAAACCAAATCCTACGTGATTATAAAACAATTCTTACGCTCATCGCTCAAGACCTGCCAGCCAGAGATCATGTGACACAGCATGAACCCAGTCTTGTGTGGAGTAGTCTTGAGATCAGTTAAATATATACAGAACCAACAAAAACTTAAGCTAAATACACCCAATATAAATAAAAATAACATTAGTGTGTCAAAGTAAAAACCTGAAATTTTTTTCTCAGGATGGACGGGCGCTTGGGTACAGTAAACATCTCGCTACAAGGTATTGATTGCAATGCGAACATAATATTTAATATTTTTCATCTATAAAAACATTTATTTGTATTTTTAAATTGGTTTTGTATGTCAACTTTTTAACCGAGGTTATATGCATTTCTAACCTAATTTATTCAATTTATCAGATTTTGGTCTTTGCGTGATTGTGGTTTTTTCTGGCTGATAGTGTATTACCGTATTAATGTTGTACAGATTATGCTGACTCTCATGTTCGAATCCACACTAGGGATGTCAACGACTCGCTCGGCTAGAACCAACCTGATCCGCAGCTCGCACCGAGTCGAGTCGAAACAAGCCAACAAGCCGCGGCTCATTGTGAGACGAGCCAAGATGAACCGCGGCTCACTCCGAACCGATCCGAGACGAATCGCAGCTCACACGAAGCCGAGCCGAAACGAGCCGCGGCTCTCTATGAAGCGAGCCGAAACAAGCCGCAGCTTGCACCGAGCCAAGCCGAAACGAACCGTGGCTCACACCGAACAGAGCCAAAATGAGCCGCGGCTCACTATGAACAAAGCGGAAGCGAGCCGCGCCTCACATCGGGCAGAGACGAGACGAGCCGCGGTTCCAAACGAGCCGAGACAGGGCTCTTTCATATTGAACCGAGCAGACCTCGACTCGACTTGAGCCGAGCTGATTGACATCCCTTAAAGAAACCCCACTGCACCCAATAATCCAAAGGAGAATTTCACCCACAGAGTCTTGTTGCCAATGAGTGAAATGACGTTGAAACGATGTTAAATGTTTAAGCCATGAACACTTTTATGTGTCTATTAGTTCCTACTTCTTGGAAAAGCACATAAACGTGACTATTTGGAGTGTTTTTTCTGCCGCACAATAGGAGATTTGGTCGCACGACTAAATCGAAATACATTTTTGTGCAGGCGACTTGATTGTTTGATTTATAATTACATCTGTTTCTTGTTCTTTCTGCTACAAGCGTTGGGAGAGGCAAGATGGTTAGTACCACAGAATAATTCTGTTAGGCATTTTTTTTTCACCGATCTCGTTCCATGACTTTAATATCTGTTACTGTACATTTCGACGAGATAGAGCAGGCTGTATAGTGCTCAGCTTGAAATCGAGAGGCCCAGGTTCGATTCCTGATGCCGGCAATCCTCACTGATCCATTCAATACTTTTGCTGTCACAGCACGTACATGCTGTGATGGTTCCTTGAGTAAGGAAAGGCTAATTCTTCCCAAATTATCTGCCTTGTATTTATTATTGTTAATATAACCAGTGGAAAATTGCCGGAATTGGGCTGTATCTGGAGATTGTTAAATAATGTAATGTCATACACACGTACAAGGTAATAGGTAATTCACTGAGTCTCCTACCTCTCACGTTCGATGCTGGGATTTGTGTACAAAAGGAAAAGATTAGTGCGAACTGCAATCGAAATGTGTATATGTGATGTACCGCCCTAAGGCAGAGGAGAAACGTATATAAGGTTATGTATGGTGTGTCAACAGGAAAACGAGATAAAGAAAACGAAAAGGACACAATTAACCTTTTATTCGTGCTTTTACCCTTTGCTAGAGGAGCCCAAGAATAAAAATATTATGTCGTATGGAATATTACTATGGAGCAATAGTGCTCAAATAAATGTTATCCTACTACTGCAAAATAAGGCTGCCCGGATAATATCTGATTCAAAATGTACTGAGCACTGCAAACCTATTTTTATTAAATTAAGAGTTTTGACTGTAGTAAATGTGTACCTTTTCATGGTTTTGTTGTATACTCAAACAGAGCTACCTACATTACAATGTAGAAACAATATACCGGTACATTGTTATAATAGAAGGGATAATAATATACTTCATGTCCCATTCAACAGATTAACAAAATGTTCGAAAAGTTATGAAAACCTAGGGTACAAACTCTATAACAAATTATCATAGGAATTTAAGAACTTGCCAGATACAGTATTTAAAATGAAACTACATAACTGGTTAGTAACTGTGCCATTCTACTCCGTAAATGAATATTTTGAGAAACTTAGTTGAGAATAATTGTAAATTTCTTATTGTAATTCAGTGCACTCTATGTATAGGCCTATATATTTTGTTAATCTTTGTACCTACCTTGACGTTGTCTATTGCCATACTGGCTTAATGACAATAAAATTACTATTATTACTATATTATTATTATTACTATTATAGTAATTTTACATTGTTCAACAGCGGCTTATATAAAGTCATTTGTGAGTTATAAGGCATATTCCGCATTACTTGCAAGTTTTTTTTTTATAAACAACTAGATGAATCGTATATTTTTTAAAGGGCATCAGTCCACAGTTCAATTGTTTTTAGTTTGTCAGTTTTTCGAAAGTATGGATGGCCACAATTTTTCGAAAAAAAAAATAGAAAACGAAAAAGACGATTCGAATTTGTTTTCGAAAAATGAAAACCGGAAAATTTTTCGAAAAACGAAAAATTTTAGAAAGACAAAAAATGATTTATTTTCGAAAAACGAAAAATTGTTCGAAAGATGAAAAACTAAAAGAAATCGAAAGAAGAAAAACGAATCATTTCGAAGACGGAAATTGAAAAAAAAAATATTGGAAAAACTAGATATTGTTCGAAATATAAAAATCGGAAGACGAAAAAGGAAAAGAACTTTTGAGGAAACAAAAAAAAAAAACACGAATATAATATTTATTTTAATACAGTTATGTAACTCACAGTACTTTGATATAACTAATGTTTCTCTGTAGTTATAGATATAAAATTAGCTCTAGTTTTATATACGCTGAAGCTGAATGTCAGGAGTTTTTGCTTATTTAACAGTCAGTCGCTGTAGCCGCATTGGGCATTAATAAATGTTAGTTTTTTTCTTATACATGTGCTGTTTTAAGAAATATGAAAGAAGGATTGAACTTAAGGAAAGTCCCGAACTACGTTCAATATGTTTGTACATTGGTTACGGCGTAAGATAATGCGGGTATTCGACGAAATCTGTCTGTCTCAATGTGATTGTGAACTCGGTTTCGTGAAACCTACATCGTTCTCATTTACCGCTGAACGTGGGCTGAATATGGAAAACTTTACTTGCGACAAAGGCAGTTCAAAGCAGCGGCGGCTCTCTTATCTAAGTTTGTTCGGTTGTGCAAACTACCTTCTAATATTTCTATTCTTGAAGTGTGTTACAAACCATCTTGCTTCTTATTCTCATCATTCTTTAACTCAGTGAACGCTCACATAACAGAGAGAGAGAGAGAACGCGAGCCCTCGGTTCTGGCTGGTCACAAGCAGCAGCTCGTTTGCTTTCTGTTTTCTTCAGGTTGACAACCGAGAACGATGAGGGTAAAAGTGAGCTTTTAGGCTTCTCAGCGGGTGGAGGAGTACAAGAGGGTATAAGGAAGATCGTCGCCTCCATAAGGCTCTATATGTAGCAAATTTTGGGCAACCGAACTTAGCGAAGTGGACTAGATAGCATACACACGCAGTTTCACGCGTGTAAAATTAGTGTCAGCGAAGGTCTTATAGTAGAGATGTTTGGCATTTGCGTTGTCTGTGTGTGTAGGTGTGTGTGTGTGTGTGTGTGTGTGTGTGTGTGTGTGTGTGTGTGTGTATGTGTGTGTGTGTGTCGCGCGTGAACTGATTCGAATGAAACTTTCACAGATTGTTTATTGGTTCAAATGACAGGTCAAGTTCGTTGGGGAAGAAAATTGGACCAGGGGGAGGGGGTGAAACCTTCCCTTAAAAGAACAAAAATGTACAAAAATGAAGAAAACCACAATGAAAAACGAATTTGATGGACTCTTTTCTGTTACATGAGCTTTATAAATGTGCAAACATACTTCCGAGACTTTGGGCTATTGGTTCCGAGGGAGTGGGGTGGGGGGTAAATCGGACAAGGGTGTAGGGAGAAAATGTAAAAGGGGTGTTCTAAAAACGCGTACTGGTGAATCCGAATGAAACTTTGACAGGTTTATGGCGAGGTCTACTGTTCGAAGACCCTTAAGGTTAATGTAAAGCAACGATCTCCCATAAAAGATGGCAGCACTACCTCCGTATATGTCTAACGTGTCTCCGTGTATTTTTATCGTTGCATAAAATTTCAATGCTGCTTCCACAAATTCAAGCCTATGAATGAGGGAACAAAGTTCATAACTAATTCAAGAGTTCTATCAATGCCGATTTTTTATTTTCGTTTTTCTTCGTTGTTGAAATCGCTTGATTATTGTTGTGAACATCAAAACGTATAACAATGAGGCTCTTTCAACAACAACAACAAAAAATCAGTATTGATCGAACTCTTGAATTGGTTATGAACTTTCTTCCCTGAAAGTTAGAACTCTCTAGGCTTGAATTTGTAGGAACAGCACTGAAATTTCGACAAAAATACATTAGACATATACGATGCTAGTGCTGCCATCTTTTGTTGGAGATCGTTGCTTTACATTAACCTTGATACTAGTAATTGACCAAGCGAAATGAGGCTCGGCATTTGTGTTGTCTTTGTGTGTGTCTCACGATAACTGCCGAACGCGTGAACCGATTCTATGAAACTTTCACATATTGTTTATTGGTTCAAATTACAGGTCAAGTTCCTTTGGAAAGAAAATCGGACAATGAGGAGGGGATGAAAGTCCCTAAAAGGGCAAATGTAGAAAAAAACAAAACTATTCTTATATAAAAACGAATTTCATCGCCTGTTTTCTGTTGTAACTTATAAGAGCTTTGTAATAGGGATAGTCACCATTTTCGAAAAAGTTTTTTTCTTTTCGAAAAAATAATTTTTCGAAAACGAAAAAGACGATGCGGATTATTTTGAAAAATGAAAAGCCGAGTTTTTTTTACAAAGCGGTCTTGAAGAATCTAACCATCACTTGTCATAACAAGTGGATAATATTTACAACTGTGGAATGAAGCACGAGTAATTATAGAGAAAAAGACGATTTACGAATGTTGGTTGGAAAAGTCCAAATTAAGTCTCAGGGGGCACAGTTAAGAACACGACATTGATATGAAGTATCCATTTTCATGTTATTATTCGTAGAAACAAACACTATAGCATTTGTTGAGCACGATATGGGAAAAGTCGTCCGTGGAGTATCGTTATCGTGCTGGACTTCTACTTTGAAAACCTGTGTTCGATTCCCCATCAGTCAGTTTCTTTTTCGCATACACTGAAGTATTCAAACAAAGATTCATCTCGGGACTGTGGAGAACTTAACGAAGTATCACTGGTCTGAATCCGAGTAAACAGGTGTGTGTACTGTTTAGCATAATGATAATTTATTTCGTATTTTTCGTGTTCTCGGGGTAACATCTCCGATCCTGGTCACCCCTGAAATAAACACTGTTCAAACGCAATGAAACAATTAAATTCTCTCCATCATCTTCCAGGTTATCAAATCACACATCGAATCACCGCGTCAGAATGCGTTCGAATCTTAAACCTGATGACACAGTCCAAAACCTGACCAGCATCCCCCGACAGTCGGGGCCCGTTTCAGCTCTGCCGGGTTTATTCCATGTGTGCGAATTGTTATAAACACTAGTTCATTAATGTTGTAATTATTAAAGCGTTATATTCACAATAGGTTGAATCTAGAGTGGCATTTTCGGAACAGATACATATTAAGATATGAGTAGAAAATGGTCCCCTTTTTTAGCTATTTCAAGAGAAGAATTATTTTTATATTAGTTTGGCAAAAAATTCGTTTCCATCCTATAATTTAATTTATCAACATAATATTATGTGTTCCCTTTTCCACTTTTGAAATGTGCAACATGTAGTGTCTGGTATGCCTATAGGAACATGCAAATTTTGCCTTCGAACATTTGGAACTTTTCATTTTGATACAGTTTGGAATTATAATCTTGACTCTTTCTGATAGAAATTAAGCAGAAAAATTATTATCCATTCATGTTCTTTGTATGCTCAATTTACATTACTAGTCTGGAATGGAAGATATAGACCACGGTATCTACATGATTTGTTACAATCAGTGATTCCGCCAGACCCCCGGCAACTGGGAGGGGGGGGCAGCCCCAAATCCTTGCGAATATCCCCAACTTTTACTTGATTTTCACGGTCAAAAGTTGACAGAAAAGTTGTAAAGCTACCTACACACTCCCAATTTTGACTTTACACACGCCAATCTGAAAATCCTGGCGGAGTTCATGATTACAATTTATTCCGAACCAGTACGTTCAAAGAGCCCCACCGAATTTGCAGCCGAACCACACACAAAAAAATCATGTGTGTTACACTTTTGACATTATCCTAAATGTGTCTCCACTGGAAATCATGAATATTTAATCTGACCATCAACTTTGGTCGCAATATTGAAAGGGTCTAAATGAATTTTCAAGCGCCCTTTATATATTCGAATATCCCTGAACACCATATAAAATCCAAATGTCCCTTCTATCTTGCTGTTAGATTTGTGAGCACTGCACTTTATAATGTTATGTTCTTTTTTACTACATTTAAATTCCATATTTTTATCTGTACTCCATCTTCTTCTACTTCTTTTCTCCCCTTCCCTCTCTCTCTAATTTCTCTGCCTTTGCCTGAAGGCACCCATCGGTTTCAATTTTTCATTGTGTGTTTAAATTTCTCCCTCCGTCAACTTACGTATATTGTTTCGTCTCGCTTTTATTCTTTCATTTTATCGATAAAATTCGATACTAATACATGTCTATTTTGAAAAAAAAAACACAAACAAAAAACAACAACAACAAAACCTACCGAAATAACGTGCTCATGATGTTTGCTGATTTTACTATGGGTGTGACGAAGGAAGAACAGAGAGGGGTCTGTTTACCAGACACGATTGTGGGATAAGAAGGTGACATTTGGGTTGCCTAGCTGCACGGCGTTCGCTGTCGCAAGTTTTTTGATGCGAAAAGTACAATCGCGATCATATATTTTGACCCCTTTGAATGCTCATTTAAGCTATATGAATTGTAGTTCTGTTCACCTATTGCATATGCAACTTGATTGGTGGATTATCTTGTATACATATCACCCCAGGATGTGCAATTCTTCCTCCAAAAGTATTTTGCAGGGAAAAGAACGAGAATGTGTATTGCGGAAGCATATAAATTACAGGCGTTAGCATCACTTAGAGAAATTTAAGATAAAACAGGTTTAATTAGAAGAAATGTTTCTCGTATCATAGAGAAACTAGTAGAAATGTATATTTAATTACTATAATATTCAATTACCACATTTAAAAACGTAATTAGTTAATGTTATAACACTTTCGTGTGACAAGAAAATACTCTGAAAGATATGAGGTGTGGAGCAGAACACAAAAAAGTGACATAAACATTTGCGCACAAAAAGTGAAATAAATTATCTCAAAATTACACAAAAATTACATTCAAATCCATATTTTTCAAATATATCCCCCGTCTATTTTACACATTTTGCCAGAAAGGTTACACACTGTAATTAGCTTAAGAGAATGCCCAAACTAGGAGCGGGTTTAAAACCCGGGCCGCCTGATTCGAAGTCCTTAACCTGAACCACTTAATTACATATCTCATGCAGAACAGTGTTCACCGTAACGTAGTAGTCGTTACGGAAAAGTAGCGTTGAAAAGGATGCAATGGCATGTCTTTTTGTTATCTATGTTTATTTGAGGAGAATTTCTGTGATTTTCAGTAAAAGAATCAGCTTCGTTTCGTAAAACTGCAGTTTAATTACTTCTGTCATAGAGCGCTGGAAACTCCTCAAGATACTACATTTTGCCTTCTCATAGTCATGCGTGAGAAATACCAAATATGGGCGTAATGTGGAAGATCTCATGCCAATCCTGGACGCAAGAAAATACATGTTTACATCCCAATAATACTCCATAATGTGTTTAGTTCGCATTGCGCTTCAATGAGATTATTTACATTGATTTTCTGTTGCGTAGAGAGTCCAATCTGCTGAAAACTCAAGTGATAAAGGGGCAACGTTGGCTCTGTTGGTAGAGCGCTCACCTCTGGTACTAGGAGTCGTCGGACCAATCCCTGCTTATGCCATGTGGGCTTTGTGGTGAACAAACACCGTGTGCATGGGTTTCGCTAGGTGCTCTCGTTTCTTCTCACTTTCCTCATTCCACCAATTTATCCCATCATTATCCATACGACCTAAAGGCCTTAAAATAAATTCAAATCAAAATTCAAGGGATGAAATTTGTTTGAAGGTATGTTTCTCTTTTCACTCAAGTCACCCCTTGATTTTGGATTAGATCCTACATTGTACGCAACGGAATGCGTTTTGGAATAACGTTGATAAAAAAAAACAGTTTATCTTATTTCCTTGGGTTTTCAAAATAAAATGTGATTAAACGTAAATGTAAAGTTGTGTACAGACCTCAGTACCACAGTCGATAACAGTTTGTCACAACTGTGGAATCTAGAGGCTTGGAGTGGGTGTGTAATATTTGTTAGTGTTCAAATTTATACCGTAGTTTCTCGTTATACAAGTACATAACGTGTGAAAATAATATCATAGAGTTCATAATAGATAGACTTAGCACGCTTCCCCATTTCTGTCTGAGCTAGAACTAAAGGAATTTTGTTCAGGGCACGTGATATTGAATTCATCCGTTACATAGCTCTGGGGTAGACGTCATATTCTATTATAAGGTCTATAGCAGAGCTGCCTAGTGGATGAATTTAAAATCACGTACTCTGAACAAAACTCCACTAGTTTTAACGCAGACAGAAATGGAGAAGCGTACTGTTTATGTATTATGAGGTCTATGATATTATATTTCTATCTGGTGCCATGGGTGAAATTAGGAGAGAGACCCTGGGTGGGGGGCACGAGAGAGACACTTTGAAAGCTATCGTTTAAAAATTATGTCATTTTGAAGTGATTTGGGTTAGGTGTAATGATCCCCATAAATCCGCCCATGTCTTGTGCCCTAATAGAAATGCTGAGCTTTTCATGCAGAGAACTAAAATTATCAAGCAGACTTTAAAGAAAATAAAATGTTTTGTTTGAACATCCTATGGTAAACCAATCCGTAGATATTGCATTTTCAGTCTGCAAACACAAATACTAGCATGCACCGCAATACAGAAATGGCTGCCATTAATCAATCGTTGGGAATAAAAGAATACCCGTTTTGTACTATTCTATAGAGATATAAACATTAAAAGAAATAATAAAATACTAGGAGAGCTGAAGCAACTGTGCTGAACAATCTCAGATCGAGTAAGACACATGGAATTTATGGAAAAGGGTTACTTGATTTAAGTAATCTTTGAATTTATTTATGAATTGTTTAATTTTGTCAAGTAATCTTCATTAGCACGAAATCTTTTATTGTTGAAAATAAACTTATGGATTATAAATGCCGAGAGGAAGTCCGCTAAAACCTATTAATATTGTAATTTCCACGTCGTTAGAACGCGTGTTCTAGGATGTATATTAGGAAGTCAGTTATCTTTGAATCAGTTAGGAATGAAACACGTGGAGTAAACTATGTGAGAATTTCTGTTCTGCGAAACTGAAGTTACTCTCGCAAAAATGAATTAGGTTACTAAAGTAAAATAAAAACTAAGTAATCTTAAAACAATCAGTTATAAAATCGTAGTCGATAATCGGGTTTAAGGAGCTTGAAGTATTTTGAGCGCGTATTTTCCATCTTTAAAGGTGATATTTATTAGTTCTAATTTGTCGAGCAGTGAAGATCTGCAAATGTGCAAGCGTGTGAGTTTTGTGCAACATTTATTGTTGTGTGACATGAGAATGAGAAAATTGCTTCCCATTATTAAGGTGCTTAAAGCGAACAGTGTTCCTAATTCGATTAAAAGCATTATACTGAAAAGTGTTGTAACATAAAAATCAAATTTGGTGCATATTAGAGTGGTTGTCTAGATGTTTAGTTGAAGTATTGCGTGAAAGTCCCTAGTCTAGTATTTCGGAAAGTAGTTGTCTTTTCCAATATTTGTTTGATGAGAAGTACAGAATTTTTAGAAGCTTGCTTAGTTTTTGAGACGTATTACTTTGGTATTTTTTAGAAAGTAAAATGATTTGTAACCTTTTCACAATAATGACTACGTTCAATCAATAAATTTGCTTCAAATTAGACCAAGGTCTATTCTTGGTTAAAAGTCAAAGTTTATAATACCCTACAATAGTTAATGAATCGGCATGGGTAATTTCCTTTAAATTCTGATGCCTTCCATTCAAGTAAATTTGCAAGTTTCTTCTTCGAAAAATGGAATCGGTATTGAAAGTTTTATGACTTTAATAAATCAAGAAGTGTCATTTGAATAATCAATTTTTTTTGCAGTTAAGTGTCTTCTCTAAAAAGAAAGAACTATAAATTCAATTTATGTTAAGCATTCTTTATTTGTTGCATAATTTATTTTTGTCAAAAGAAATGCTAAAATGAATCTTTTATGAAAAGGTATTTAGATCTTTTAATTTGCCATTTTGATAAGAGATAAGAAAGGTAACTAACTTTAGAATTAAGAAAAATAAATGTTTGAAAATTTTGCTCGGAGTGACAAATGATGGAGTCATGTCGGAGTGACATGAATTCGAACTTTAACAATATTTACTTGAGTTTGATACAAAGTTTTCTATTGCAATAGTATTCTTCAGAATTTCTAAAAGAGGCAAGTATGAGTAAGGAAAAGTTTCTATTTAACGTAGAATACTATTTTCCAGTGAAATACTTAGTGACAGGTTGTTCTCTCTTTACTAACACTCATCTCTTATTATAATTTCATGGGTTTTACGAAACTTGCCTTGGTTTGGATAATAAAATTCAAGGTTCAAAGGCGTTCTAAAATAATGGAAATAATTTGAGAATAAATGAATATGTTATTGTACCGGTAAAAAGGAACCCGAATCACATACAAAAGAAAAACATTTATGGAGTTTGGAGAAAAACGACAAAAACGATCTTCTCTAACAGAGTAAGAATACCTTTTTGGGCTATCATACTACTGTTCTGGTAGTTGGATCAGGACCATTTGTGATGCAAAACATACGTCTACCCCAAAGAGCCAGGAGCATGTAATAACTCAAACCCACCAAAAAAATGACTCAGGTCCTTTTTGCAATAACATATTCAAATATAATTTTAAAGAAAATAGGCAGCAAGCACTGTTAAGTGAGTTGCTTAGAGACGTAGGCGACCTCAGTGTTTTTGTATTGTGTCGAATAATGTTTATGCCAAGTTCGACGTAGCTATGTCTAACTGAATGGAAACAATTTTAACAATTATTGTTTAAAAATAGGCTGGCAATATTGAACTAGTGCACCAATCAGGACGGCTTCAGGAGCTCTGAGCAAGTCTATTCAAGCCATTTCCAACAACACCTACGCATCTCTCTACACTTTGTAGTTCTTGAGATTTAATTTCTGGATACGGACAGACGCCAAAACCGGGATTAGAATGCTCCTTTTCTTATAGCTTCGCTATGAAGGAACCAAAAACTTATTATTGAGTATTAAAGATCTCTAGAGAGGTTCAAAGGTCTATGAAAAATGTAAACATTAAAATTATGTTTTAAGGCGACTAGTAAATATTGTCAAAATATTTTCTCTTGTTTTAGTAATTTAAAAACAAGTATTGTTTGATGTTCGTTTAACAAAAGAAATCATACGATCCTTTAGACACAGAAAGTTGTGATCTTTTAGGTGAGAGTAGGTGTGTTACGAAGCAAAGCTTGATAGACATTTCAGGCGTTGACCTTGAGACAAGAACCTGTGGTAGCATTAGTCTTCTAGAAATAAAGCTGTTGTGAGCGTATGAACAGAAGAAAACTACTAGTCTTTTCTTCTTTTTTATAAGCTTTCGTTTAACTTCACTTGTTAGTTAGTGAGAAATTATGTAAGCTAATTTTGACCCACTTCCACATAGCAGATCAACTTGAAACATTGCACACATATGAACTACCGATGAATCTTCAGCGTGATTCCGGAAATCAGTAACAGGGTAATAACTCAGCTCCTAGTGCACAGAAATCTTTAAAACAAAAAATGTTTAAATCAAAGTGAATCTGCGGAATCACAAGGTGATGTTTCTGAAAACAGTAGCATCTCGGGAATACCGCTACCTTTACGGATGAAATAACTAAAATGTTCAATATAAAGTGGGGGGAGTCGATGTTGCTCCCGTTGAAACAAGCGCTAAATCTTGAATAACCTTTAGAGGAAATACTTTTCGATAGCTCATACCGTGTGGCAGCTAGTTAGTGGTGAAAATTAATATGGTGTAGAGGGTTTTCGGAACTTTTCAGGTGTTGTAACTTAATGGAAATAAAGGTTCCAAACTAAAGTGAAATACTAAATGGGTTATGCGGAATCAAACGGTGAAATTTTCGAAAACCGGAGCGTCCTGGGAATACTGTTACTGGTGGGCAACTTCAAAATTTTTAACAGAAACAATGGCTAATTTTACTTTCTTTGAAATTTTAACAATTTTCAGATGAAATAATGTTTAATATATCGAAATGTTTGGCAATTACAAGAGTTAATTGTTAAGTCAACAGTTAACTTACCAACTAGTTCTTGTAACTTGTGAAACCGTGCAAAATCTGTCAGGATTGTCGACCGTGGGGTTCGAACTCACGTGCCTACCCATTGCCGCTTCGAAGCCTGCGACATTACTGTCTGAATAATGAGGGCTGGGTACGATCCGAATGAAAGCTGTCTGAAAAAATGATGAAATTACCTGTAAGTACTTCTAATTTCCTTGATTAAGTGAATACTATTTCTTCTCTCTGGCGACATTCAAATATTATGTAAGCACATCTTTAGTCATTTTATATAACTTGCCTCAACTTTTAGGCAAAAATAAGCAGACCTTCTGATTTGTATTAGACTGGTGCATGAATTCGTATCGTTTTATAACGCTATGAATTTTATCTACGTTAACAGAACAGTAATTAATTAACACAATTACACAAATGCTGAAGTGGCACATGGCTATTGTAGTCTAACGATACAAAGTCATAATCACAAGACTCATTTAGTAATGTAGTCGTGTACATTATCAATGATTATAAGCCAACGTTGGAGGAGTTCAATTTCCCGATTTTAGAACTCGTGAATTTTGACTTGAAGCAATCAGTTAGTCAAGTTTCAGGAGCAGCTTCCATGAAATACTATGGTTAGAAAGATTGAACTAGACAGACAGATAGAAATAAAGAGAGAGAGAGCGAGAGCGAGAGCGAGAGAGAAAGCGGAAGAGATTAAATTCTGTCTACCCAAGATCAGGGCAATAGGAAGGGTGCGGAAGAGTTTCCCAACCGAGTTGTTCAATATCTTCTTTGGCCAATTTGGCCGAAAGAGGCTTGCATTTCTGTACCTTACCCATCCCATCGAATGCAAATGGTCTCCAATGGTTGAGTGGTCAAATTCAATCAGTTGTGCCAATTCTCGCGTTGTTTGTCAGGGATTATCTTGAAAGCACTGAGTCAAACGATCTTTGTCCAAATCTTATGATTTTCTTGATCGCGGATTATCAGATAAGTCAAAGCGTTATTCTCGACCAGGAAAATACAGAGCTAATTCATTGCTGCTCCAGTAGCACCAATACGTGTTTTCAACGTTGATTTAGGTTTATTTCGTTATCGGTTGAAAAATTACTTTTATTTTTAAATCACATTTCAATAAAGAGATCATTTTGTTGATAAGACGTTAATACAACGTGTATTCGAAATGCTATTTTTAACTATGAAATAATATATTTACTTTAATGCACTTCTTACTAATGTTATGTCAAAAAATGTAATTCAAATCTAACTGAATGACACAAACTAATTTTGGTGTTCTCATGTGCACGTTGAAAACAGATTGAATTTTAAATCATATTTCAACGAACATTTAATTTCAACGATATCGTAAAAGACTAATGGCCTCTCCAGGTGGAATCTTGATTAAGTGATCAGCGCGTCGAGCTACCAACGAGAAGTGCAGAACGTTCAGAACGGTTCAGAAGTGCAGAACCCCACAGCAGCAACTCGGATTACTTACTGCTGGAAATTTAATACCACGTTTCGTGCTAAAAGCAACGGATCAGATGAAACTAAATGTGTGTATACCAACAGACAGCATTCTTGCTCTGTTTTGGCCAACTAAAACCGACTCTTCATCGTTTCTTCTCAACCATTATTCAACGTCGAATAAACCGTTGAACAAATGGACATTTCGGTACATTTACAACGTTAAAGTTTCGGTACTAACGTTTAATTAATGTATTTTCAACATTCGCGTGCTACTGGGGTTTCTTTTCAGCACTAACATTAACCCTGTACATCGCACAGATTGCTTTCACAGCTGCTGCTTCACTTGATCCTCGAGCAGGGTATGCCGGGAATTGTCAACTTTGTTTACGTGACACTCCTTCCACAAAATAGACAAGATGTGCACCGGATTGAAATACACTGTGTTTTCACGAACAACAAAACTTTGGTAAACTTTATTTTATAATGGCCAGTCTGGTAACTGTTTACTTCGGCCCGTCAGGATAGATTATGCTCCTAGTTAAAAGACACCCATGCCCCTGGCGGAACTCAAACCCGGGACCTTCGATGTGTTTTCACGAATACAACGCTACGAACTAAACAATAACGATGGAATAATGGACAATGAACTCCTTTGCCTTCTCAATTTTCATCGTGATTTCCTAGTCCAAAAAACTGTTTCAATTAACACTATTAAACACGTCTTTTTAAGCAAATCTTACGTAAGTATTACTCTGATTCCACTCCCCAATGTCAGCAAAAATAGCAAAACTTGAATTCTCTTCTCATCCCTGGAATAAATACGTAGCTAATAGTTGAACGATCCCCTTTTCTTAATTTTGAATTTAAATTTATTTGTGACGTTTAGATCTATATGACTCAAACCTGGATAGGAACGGTAAGAGCATGCAGGAACGAATCGGTTACGTCCAAGATATAATTACGCCATTATTCTCATGTGTCTGAGAGAAAAAAAACATTGAAAACCGAAGTCAAGATGGTCGCCTGCTGTTATGGAACTCCGCCTCCTGATGGTCTGCCAACTGAGCTACAGTTCATTTTTCTATACCTCAAAGTGAAATAGTATTTTCTAGCAACAAGGAGTTTCCAACACAGCGAAGTTTCTTCAATGATGTCCGTGTCCTAACTTAAATCTGCAGAAATTTATCGGAACAATTATTTGTTGTTTGCGCGCTCGCTCTTTCTGCTGTACAGTTGTCGTTTTCATAAACTTTCTTCCTATACTCGGAACAGACATGGTTATAGTTCTTTTCAGTTCCGAATGCAGGTGGTCAAACCGCGAACTAACATATCAACAAGCACGGACATAGACCCCGGACACGTCAGTCGAATGGTGAATACAGTGGCGCTAACTGAAGTAGTTTCGTGTGAATACAAGGTCTGAAGCGCTTTTCTATTCTCCTGGTTAATCGTCCAGCTACGAACGGAAAAAACAACAACTACAATAATAATAATAATTTCAGAGGGAATGCGAATATTATGGTAACTGTTTTGGTCAAACTGTTGAGAAACTAATTGTTGAAAATAGCATTGAATTATATGTTTTTGCGAACTGTGTATGCTCCTTTTTCGCGTTCGATTAATTCGGAGATTAAAGAAAACGAGGGGAAAGAATAGACGCACCACGCAAAATGACAACGAACTAAAAAATTGGTATAAAGTAGTGGAATGGCTAGGGTTGCCTATGGATTTCTTTGTTAAATATAAACTTTTGGTAGAAAAACACGAAGTCTACTATTATCTGGTTCGTGTTAACCAGGGATTCCGTGGTGATTTTGAGTTTGAGGTCTATAGAGTCTGACCACGAAGTTTGGTTTCAATTTTGAAAGTGACTTAATTAACTTTTGAAGAACTCTTTATATATTCGAAGAGCGATGAACAAATATAAAGTCCAAAAGTCACTTCTATGTTGGTGTTAGATTTGTGGGAAGTGAGCTCTATTGTGTGGGAACTGGACTTAAAATATTTTTACCACTTTAAATTCCCTATTTTTTTCTTTGCTTCTTCTTCTTCTTCTCTCTCTCTCTCTTTCATATCTCTGCGTTTGTCTAACAGACATCAGTTTCAGTGTTTCATTGTGTGTTAAAATTTCTCCCTGCATCAATCTATGAATATTGATTCGTCTCGTTTTTATTATTTCATTATATCGATACTAACACATGTCTATTTTGAAAAACAAAACGTGCTCATGATGTCTGCTGATTTTCATTTGGGCGCGATGAAGGAAAGAGAAAGAGGGGTCTATTTACCAGACACGATTATGGGATAAGAAGGTGTCATTTGGGTTGCCTAGCTGCACGGCGTTCGCTGTTGCAATTTTTTTGACGCGAAGTGTACAATCGCGATCATATATTTTTGACCGCTTTGAAATGCTAATTTCTTACTATATGAATTGTGGTAGTGTTCGCCTATTGATTATGCAGCCCAACTTGATTAGGGGATTATCTTGAATGCATATCACCCCAGGATGTGCAGTTCTTCCTCCAAAAGTATTTTGCATAGAAAAGAACCAGAGCGTGTATTGCCGAATCATATAAATTACAGGCGTTAGCATCACTTAGAGAAATTTGAGATAAAACACTTTAACTGCCAAAGATTTTTTCTTGTGCCATAGAAAAATGAATAGAAATGTATTTTTAGTAACTTTTGTATGCAATTATCACATTGAAAATATTGTTAGTTAGTCAATTTTATAATACTTTTGCGTGGCAAGAAAATACTCTTAAAGAGAATGAGGTATGGAGCAGAACACAAGAAAGAGAGATAAAGATCAGCGCACAAAAATTTAAATGAACGAGCTGAAATTTACACAAAAATTAGAATTGAAATGTATATTATCAAATATATTTCCCGTCTACTTTTACACATTTTGCCACAAAGGTTACACACTGTAATTAGTTTAAGAGAATGCCCGAACTAAGAGCGGGTTTTAAGGACGCTCCTGATTCAAAGTCAGATACCTGAACCACTCAACTGCGTATCTTGTGCAGAACAGCGTTCACTATGACATCTAGTTACTGGAAAGTAGCGATTGAAAAAAGATACAACGGCATGTTTTTTTTTAACCGCATGTTTATTTGAGCAGAATTTCTGTGGTTTTCATTATAAAGTCAACTTCTCTACTTCTGTCATAGAGCATGCGCCTCAAGATACTAAATTTTGCCTTCTCATAGCCATGGAAGGCACTAACATGGTGAGAAATACCAAATATAGAGCGTAATGTGGAAGTTCTTATGTCAGTCCAGGGCGCAATAATTTCTACTCCATCTTGTGTTTAGTTTGCAATTCACTTCAAATGAGATTATTTATAGATCTATTGATTTTCTGCTGCGTACAGAGTCCAGTCTGCTGAAAACTCAAGGGATGAAGGGCCACCGTGGCTCAGTTAGTAGAGCGCTCACCTCTGGTTCTAGGGGTCGTGGGCCGGTCCCTGCTTATTCCATGTGGGTTTTGTGGTGGACAAACACTGGGTGCGTGGGTTTTCTTGGGGTGCCGCCGTTTCTTCCCACTTCCTTCATTTCACCAAATTATCTTATGATCCATACCACCTGAGGAATAATTCCCTAAAGGCCTCGAAAGAAATTTAAATTCAAAATTCAAGGGATAAAGTTACTCTTTAGAAGGTAATGTGTTTCTCCTTGCACTTACGTCACTCCTTGATACGTTTGTCTGATGAAGCCAAGTTGTTACTTAGTTGGCGAAACCATTACACGTTTTCAGTTTTTAAATAAAACGCATTTGCTTTGCTCGGCCATTATTTTATTTTATCTTAACAATGTCAGAATTTATGTTCTGCGTAACTGGTTACCTTCATAAAAATTGAGTTAGATGACTAAAGTAAAATGAAAAATAATTTTAACAATTATCATTCTTAAAATCGTATTCGATAATCGAGTTTAAGTAGCTTCAGTTAGAAATATTTTCACCGCGCATTTTCTATCCCTGTAGGTGATATTTATTAGTACGTATTTGTTGAGCAGTGAAGATGTGAACATGTGCAAGCTTGTAAATTTTGTGTTACATGAGAAAATTGTTTCTCATTACTAAAGAGCTTAAGACGAACAGTGTTCTAAAATTGATTAAATGCTTGATATTGGAAGATGCTGAAACACATAAAGCGAATGTGCTGTAGATTAGTGCCGTTTTCTAGATTTGTAGCTGAAATAGTATTGCAAGGGCAGAATATGGCACGTAAAAGTAGAGTATGTTCCCTATACTAATATTTCGGAAATTATTGTATTTTCCAATACTTGTTTTGATTATAAGTATAGAATTCTTAGTTATAATCTCGTTTTTGAGAAGCATTATTTCGGTATTTTTCAGAACGTCAAATTATTTGCAGCCTTTTCATAATAATTTAAGTTTAATCAATGAATAGGTAATTAACTTTAAATTCTGATATCTACCATTCAAGTAAATTTGTAAGTTTCTTCACTGAAAGAATAGAACCAGTATTGAAACTTTTATGACTTTAATAAGTCAAGAAGCGTCATTTGAATAATGAAATTTCTATTTTCTAAAATGAGAGGAATATAAATTCAATTCATGTTAAGCACTCTTTATTTGTTACATATTTTAATTTTTGTTTAACAAAAGAAATCATCATCTTTTGCTAAAATGGATCGTTTTATGAATAATTATTTAGATCTTTTAATTTGCCATTTTGATAAGAAATAAGGAAAGTAGGTAAATTTAGAATTAAAAAATAAAAGTTTGAAAATAATGTTCGGTGTGACAAAGGTTGGAGTTCATGTCGCAGTGACATGAATTCGAACTTTCACCATATTTACTTGAGTTTGATAATTTAAGCTCTTCAATTGATATATAGCATTCTTCAGAGATTTCAAATAGAGGCAAATATGAGTAAAGGAAAGTTTTTGTTAAACGTAGTATTCTATTTTCTACTGAAATACTTATGAGTGGCAAGTTGTTCTCTCTTTATTAATATTCATTTCTTATTGGGATTTTACGGTTTCCACGAAAATTGCCTTCGTTTGAAAAATAGGATTCAAAGTTAAAAGCATAATCCCTTTTAAATCTTCTTTAAACCTCATTTCTTGTTCTGAATACTTTATTTACAGTATACGTTGCAAAGGAAAGTTGAGTTGAGTTTGTAAGTTTCCAGCTACTGTTGGGGTGGAAAATCCATTTTGTTCGAGTAAAGATACCAAATGTGTGTTCTAAAATACACACGAAGTTTCATTCCCATCTAAATTCTAAACAAGTTAGAGCTGCGCTTCCACCACAATCGCAAAAGCTCCAGTCCCTTGATAGTATTCGGTTCATGGAATATATTTTTGGCATGAGCTGGAAACATTGACAATGGGGTTCCTGAGAAAACTCAATGTTTAGCTAATTATATTTCACTTTTCCCCTTATAGAGAAGCTTATATTCAACTGTGTAAGTAGTATGAGGGTAAGCCCTTTGGCCCCCGGCTCCTTAAGAAAGTTACCTATGCTTATACACACCATTGTTCGCTATTGTATTTCGCCTTTCCCCATAGAGAAATGCCTATTTTCAATTATTAGGTAATTTAGGTGTAAGTAATCGGGGGGCGAACCACTCAGATAGCACTGATTCATGATTCATGATGGAAATACCCGTAATTTTGCCTTGTTAGGCTTCATGTGATACAAAAAGTACATTTCAAGCTTGATTGTTTGTTAGGTAAAATATGCTTGAACTTAACAACCCAATTTCAAGCTTGATTCCTTTGCCTGGACAAGGCACTTCGTGCCTTTGGAAAATCAAGCATGATTCAAGTCTGATTCAACTTTTTTGCTTGACACGATAAGTTTTTTTTTCAGCTTGTTGGCTTGACATTTTAAGCAAACACAAGCTTGATTGAAGATGATTTTGCTATGTGGGTCGCTACCTACGAAACTTACCTTTGCATATACAAACAACTGCTCGCTATTTTATTTAGCCTTATCGCTTAGAGAAATAATATTTTGTATTATTAGTACATTTTTATGTAAGTAGTTCTAGGGCAAGCCCTCCTGTACCCCGGATGCCTATCTTTGCCCATGCATGTGCACTTTGACTGAGCTAGTTTAGCAAAGACCTTTCGAACAACACATCAAGCATCTCTCTGCACATCATGGTTCATGCGATATATTTTGGCATGTGTTGGCAACACTAGAAAATGGGATTCCTTTGAAGTGGGAATATCCGCAGTATGTTCCTGTTGTGTCGAATAATATTTATTGCAAGTTTGGTGCTTCTATGACTAAAATAATGGAAGTAATATGAAAATAAATATAATTTCATAGAAAATAGGCTGGCAGCACTGGTAAGTAGGTTGCTTGGAGACGCAAGCGACCTCAGTGTTTTTGTATTGTGTCGAATAATGTTTATGCAAAGTTCGGCGCAGCTAGGTCAAACAGAATGGAACCAATTTTAACAATTAGTTTTTAAAAATGGATTCGCAACACTGTACTACTTCACCAATCAGGACGATTCCAGGAGCTCTGAGTCTAGTCAAGCCATTCCCAACGACACCTACGCATCTCTCTACACTTTGTAATTCCTGAAAATTAATTTCTGGACACGGACGGACATCATCAGCGGGATTAAAATACTCTCTTTCTTATAGTTTCACTACCAAGGGACTTAAAACTCATTTCTGAGTGTTAAAGATCTCTAAAAGGAGGTTCAAAGCAAAGTCTACACAAAGTATAAACATTAGCATTATGTTTCAAGACGACTAGTAGGAAATAGTGTCAAAATATTTTCTTTTGTATTAGTAATTTAATAAGTATTGTTTGATGTTTGTTTAACAAAAGAAATCATACGTTCCTTCACGTGAGGGCAGATGTGTTTCGTAGCAAAGCCTAACGCCAAACGACTGGGGCGTTGACGTCGAAGCAAGAGCTTGCGGTAGCATGAGTCATTTCAGGGTAAACGAACTGTTGCAAGCTTGTGAACGGCAGAATTCTACTAGTGTTTTCTTCCTTTTTGTAAGCTTTTATTTAACTTCAATTTTTAGTAAGGGTGAAATTTTATAAACTAATTTTGACCTACTTCCACATAGCAAGCAGATCAACTTAAAACTTTGCACACACACACACATATATACTACCGATGAATCAACAGGGTGGTTCTGGAAATCAGTAACAGCGCCTTAACTCAGCTCCTAGTGCACAGATATCTTTAAAACAAAACATGTTAATAGCAAAGTGTATGTGCGGAATCATATGGCGATGTTTCTGAAAACAGTGGCGCCTGTGGAATACCTCTACGGGGAATAACTTTAAAATTTTGAATATAAAAGGGGGGGGGGTCGATTTTGCTTCCGTTAAAACAAGCGCTAAATTTTGAACAACTTTTAGAGGAAACACTTATCGATAGCTCATAACATTTGGTTGGCAGCTAAAACACCTAGTGAGTGGTAAAAATTATTTTCGGGTGTTGTAACTTAAGGGGAACAAAGATTCCAAACTGAAGTGAAATACTTAATGTGTTATGCGGAATCGAACGGTGAAATTTTCGAAAATTAGGGCGTCCCGGGAATATTGTTACTGGGGGCAACTTCAAAATTATTAACAGAAACAATGGCTGATTTTGCTTTCTCTGAAATTTTAACAATTTTCAGATGAAACATTGTTTAATATCTCGCAACGTTTGGCAATTACAAGACTTAATTAGTAAGTCAACAGTTAACTTACCGAGTAGTTCTTGTAACTGGTGAAACCGTGGAAAATTTGTCAGGATAGTCGACCGTGGGTTTCGAACCCTCGTGCCTACCAATTACCGCTCCGAAGCCTGAGGCATTACTGTCTGACCCACGAGGTCTGGGTGCGAATGGAATGCAAGGTCTCTGTAAAGATGATAAAATTACCCTAAGTACTTCGAGTTGTTGATTCACTTGTTCGCCCGAGCTTTCTCGACGAGCAAGCTCGATAGTGTCATAGCGCCTTACACTAACGAGCTTGCTCGTCGAGGAAGCTGATCAGTAAGCTCGACAGTATAATAGCAAAAATTCGTCAAGCTTCCTTAAGGGCAGGCTCGTGGAGCAAACTGATCAGCAAGCTCTATACTATCATAGTACAGAGTATACTCGAGCTTCCTCGACAACAAACTCGTAGTTTAATAGCGCCCTCAGGTGTTGAACTTTGTCAGGTCCAACCTCGACGTAATCTGATCTATACTTCAAGACGCGAGGTCCAGGTTGAGCTCCGGTGAGGTCGAGGTTGAAGTTCCATCATGATTTTGAGGTTGAAATTTTATTTTGAGATCGAGGTTTCAGTTCCATGTTGACGTTGAGTGAAGTCGGGATTCGGAATCAGCCGGGAGGACACCTTCAAATTGACGTTGAGTTTTTACCGCATCTTCTCCCCAACTCTATCTTGACCTCAGCCATAATTTTATCAAGGTCATAAATTAATTCTATTCAATTCAAACATCTTGACTCTAAACGTCTGCTGAAGTCAATTATTGGGACGACATATAATAAATTTTAACAGACTGGTTAAAGATGCTATTGAAAATTGAATGTGAATATTTTGTATCATCGCGTAATAATCAAAATATTATTTTTTATGATTTTTTTGGTTGAACTTTGACCTAGCTTGTCCGAAAGATGAAACCTCTTGGCGATTACTTATGAACACAGTGATGCTATGGTGTTAGTTGAAGTACTATCGTCTCATTTGTCTAGTTGACTAGTTCGACTGAGGAATGCCCTGGACAACATCAATCGGGATGCCCAGAAGGGTGTATCGAACCGGTGTGTTTTCGTATTGCCTACCCCTAGTCCGGCAAGTAATCGACTGAAACATGGCGGAAATAATAGAAAAAATATTGCGGATGTCCTTGTCCGCAAGCATTTTTGTTCTTACTTTGCCAACCTATAATAATGTATGTAAAAATAGATGTTATTTATACAAAGTTGCACGTGTCCGTTGATACACATCAAACGTTTCATACAGGTGCAGTAGAAGTCCAAGTCCGATATTGTGCCCAGGTTGTCAGTGTTGCTAACTTATTTTAAAAATTGTTATTTGAAAAGTTGATTCCACGTCGTTGAACATATCCACTCTAAAATTGGCACATATAGTATTGGACACATACTGTGAGTGTCCTGGTTCCAAATCACCCCAGTTGTCAGTGTTGCCAACCTATTTTAAATTCTACTTATAGAAACCTACATGCGTCCATTGAATTACACCAAATTTTAAATAATATGCAATAGATAATGAACCTCAACTCACGATGGAACTTCCTCGACCTCACGTAACCTGAAATCACGATGGGACTTTAACCTCAGATCCATGAAAAAGCTTTAAACTCAACCTCGTAATAGAACTTTAACTCCGACCTTTCTCAACCTCACGATGAAATATCAACCTCGATCTACTCAGCTCCAACCTTGCTATCGAAGTTCAACTTCGACCCCTTTCTACTTTAATTCATGGAAACTTCAAAATCGACCTCACTGAACCTCAACTGCACGATTGAACTTTTACCTCCCGTCACAACCTCAGATGGATCCTATCAACGTAGACCTCACGATAGGACATCAACTTCAAACTAACGATGGAACTTCAATCTCGACTTCACTCAATGTCCAACTCACGATAGAACCTCAAACTCAATCTGAGCCCCACGATGGAACTTCAACATTGACCTAACTCAGCCTTACAATGGAACATTAACTCAACTTCAGTCAATCTCAATCTAGGGATGCACCTCAATCTCGATCCCACTGAACTTCAACCTCACGATGGAACTTCAATACCGACCAAATTCAAACTAAAGCTCACGATGGAACTACAACATTGGCCTCACTGAATCACAACCTCACAGTGGGATTTCAACCTCAACCACTGGAAAGAACTTCAGCCTCGACCTCAACCTTAACTTCACGATGGAATTTTAGATTCAACCTCACGATGGAAGATCAACATCACGATGGAACTTCAACAACGACCTCACGAAGTCTAACCTCAACCTCATCCCTCCTAGACTTCTAGACACGAGCTTAAGGTTGGGAGGTTGAGGTTGAAGTTTCATCGTGAGGTTGAAAGAGATTGACGTTTAAGTTACCTGTGAGGTTGTGAGGTCGATGTTCATTATAAGGTTGAGATTGAGTCAGATTAAGATTGGGGTTGACTGAGGTCGAGGTTCAAAGTACGTCGTAAGGCCGAGATTGAAACTTAATCATGAAGTTGTAATGAGATTGGGGATCGTTCCTCTTGAGAATGAGTCAGATCGAGGTTCAGGCTTCGCCGTGAGGCTGAGGTTGAGTGAGGTCGAGGTTGAAGTTTCATCGTAAGGTTGAGATTTGAGTCAGATCGAGATTAAATTTGAATTTTATTTATGGCCTTCAGGCATCTAAGACTCAAGCCGGAATAGGGAAGGGGAAACGATGAGGAAAGGTGCCATCTCGGCATTTGCCTTGTGTGACTGAGAAAAAAACTGGAAAAACCTCAGTCAGGAAGGCCGGTCGCTGGGATCGAACCCACGACCACTCGAATGCTACACCATTGCTCTACTACTGAACTACGGCTGCTCGGTAGATTGAGGTTGAATTTACGTGAGGTCGAAATTGGATGAGAGCGAGGACAAAATTAAGTACTCAAGATGATGAGCATCTCAGGATGAGGCTATGGAAAAATTAAGTGAAGTTGAACACCAATAAAATACGTGCCAATGAAAGTACGTCAGAACTAATACTCAAATTATTCGAATATTCGATGATTTCTGGCATTTCGAACATTCGAATATTTGAATACTTCTTGGTAGGACTACTTCGGAGTCCACTTTACCAAGAACTGTAGGTTCTGTCTTTACAAGCTTTCCAGCTCGTTTAGAATGTTAATATCAAGCAAACAATTAAGCCGGGAAGAAGCATGGTGTGGTACTTTGCGTAGTTTCCTTTCGACGTAATACATTACATAAACTTTATACAAAGCAGGACTCGCACCTTGCAGTGCAAATCTACGCACGCCAATCCTCCTTCGAGAAACTGTATAACGTCTGTCCAACGCCACTTGTTCAATATTTAGACTTCGGTACCCTGGACGCTCGTTTCCCACTCGCTTCCTCTAACCCTCCCCTTCCCCTCCCGTTGACTTTAATAACAAACGATATTACTAGCACTTGCCATACTCCAACGAGTAGAACGCTCAAATACACAGAGAAAATAAACAAAAATAAAGTACTCGTGTTGTTCCTGCGTTTGTCAATTGTTTCGTCCAGCCCCATTTGACTACAGAATCCTTTCATGTGTGTCGAGAGCCAAGTTTACTGCACGTGTATCCAAATATACGTTTGCAAACGATACAGCGGACAAACCCTTGTTCTTTTAAACATTTCTTATCTACTATAACTTTGAATGGGCTCCAACCTGGACTTTCCCATTTTTTCCTACAATGTCGACTACCGTACCTTAAATATAGCATTATTTACGGTTCATCCATACTGTTCCTGTTTCAAATTAACCTAGTTTACGTATGTTTTAAAATAAACGTTTATAGCCTTTAAGCATTTTAGACTCAGCCCATGATAGGGTGTGAGAGAGGCTGTTGGCAGGTATTAGTTTTGTAGGCACAATATCGGAATTTGCGTGGTCCGAAGAAAGCCGTAGAGAAACCTCAGTCACGGTAGGCGGCCACTGGGATCGTTCCTAGGATCTTCTGATTGTTGAGCCAACGATCAACCAACTGAGCAATCGCCGCTTTATGTTTCACATCTTTATGTCTCCTGTATGCTACTTTCACGTATATCAATTCGCCAGTTTCCAACATTAAGGAATTGCCTCGGTAAAGGTATTTTACATTTACGAACAATCATTATAGATTAATTCTGATTCGTAGTTTTCCTTCCATTTTCGCGAATAGAATTGATACTTTCTGTTCTCTTTAAATACATTGGTTCTATTTTTTGAATTACTGTCAATTAACTAATTTATATACTTTACATTGTATTAACCGTTCAGGCAGCTAGAATCTAAGCTCGCCACATTGCTGATGATAACTCTCGGCGAGCACTACTTCGGGGTACGGAGTACGAAGGTAACGGTAAAGTTCTTACTTAAGATATCACTCGACATTTGTATCCTGAAACTGAGGACAACCCCAGAAAACCTAAGTGAGCACGGTATTAACAAATTGCTGATATATTCGCTCGTTGATCCATGGTCAGTTAAATATGTTGGTATCACTCAACCGTTCTTAACATTGAACCGTTTGGGAACACTGAACTGTATATCTATGATTTGTCCTAGTACCTTAAATGTTAAGTTTGGTGTAGATACGGCCAACAATATTGGAACAATTTTAAGTATTGAATTTTCAAAATTGGTTGGCAACACTGACAATTTTGACGCCTGGAAAACCTGTATGACCTGTTCCAGTAACTACAAGCCAAGTTTGGTGCAGATATGTGCAATGTATAGCAGCAATTTGTAGTTATATTTTTAGAAATTGGTTGACAACACTGACTACTTCGGCGCCTGTGATGTCTTCAGCACTTATGTGAACTTTGTCGGTACCTACATGCCAAGTTGCGAATAAGGCCAAAAATATTGGAGCAGTTTTAAATATTTTAATTTTAGCAATTCGTTTACAACACTGAGACCTACTTTGTCCGTAGGAAATTCACGCCACTCGAACATATCTTAGTCATCAAGAATTACATATCTAAATTGCAAGCCGACCAAAGTTAGAAAAACAACTTTCTGCTCTACTTTTAGTTTAAAATGAGGCTACACAAGAAACAACATCATTTTATTGAAAAATGAGTAAAGTTGGAATCGTTTTAGCATGCAAATAAAAAGTTATCTTTTCATACAAGTTTACTTCAAATATGATAATGAACTGTACATTTAGAAAAAATAACACCTATTTGCATTTGTTTACGGTAATCAAGATGACTTGCCACAGTTAAACACTTCAGACGCATACTTTGAATATACCAGGTGCGTAAATATGAAACCGGAATTTATGTACAGAAAAGACACAGTGATTGGATGACAATGCTAAGAACTATTTTATTCAGAGTATTGGCCATCGCTAGCGATATATCTCTGCCATCGCTCCGGCAATGTGTGGATGCCAGACCAAAAAAACTGTGCCTCTTGTGCAGAAAACCAGTCATCAAGCCATTTACGTACATTTTCGTAAGATGTGAAGCGCTGGTCAGCAAATGCGTGTCTCATGGATGCAAATAAGTGGAAATCGGAAGACTCCAAATCTGGTGAGTAAGCCGCATGCGGAAGGATTTCTCAGCCAAACGTCGCAATTGTTTCCTTGACCGGTTTAGCTGTGTGGGAGGGTGCATTATTGTGAAGCACAATCACTTTATGTTGTCTTTGATCATATTCTGGTCGTTTTTCACGCAAAGTTTGATGTAAATCGATCTTTTGTTGTCGGTAATGTTGGGTATTAACAGTTTCGCCAGGTTTCAGCATTTCATAATAGATCACTCCCTTCTGATCCCAACAAACACAAAGCAATTTCTTCCATCCATAACGATTTGATCTTGCAGTCGATGTCACCGGTTCACCTGGAGTTACCCATAATTTCTTTACGCTTACTATTCTCGAAATAGATCCACTTCTCGTCACCAGTCACAATTCGATGGAAAATAATTTCCTTTTGTACGTGGCGAGCAGAATTTCGCAAGTGTTTTTTCGGTTTTCCTGCTGTCGTTCAGTCAATGCATGTGGTATCCATTTTCTCACCTTCTGAATCTTGCCCATGGTTTTTAAACGTATGGAAACTGCTTCTCGTGTCACATTTAATTGATCCGCGAGTTGTTGTTGCGTTTGAGCGTCATCCTCATCCAACAAAGCATGCAATTCGCTGTCTGCAAACTTTTTCGGTGGTCTTCCACGTTCTTCGTTTCTCACGTCAAAATCGCCACTTTTAAATTTTGTAAACCACGCATAGCACTGTGACTTACCAAGAGCATGATTACCGTAAGCTTCGTCAAGCATGCGATGCGATTCTGCGGCAGTTTTCTTCAAATAGTAACAAAATATCAATGCTGTCCGCACATCGTATTTTGTAGATACGAATTGCGCCATGTTCAACGCTATTAAACACTACACTATGACATGAAACTTGTCTGGTTGTGAGTTTTAAATCGTTATCAGCAGTCGAAACAAGCAAGTGGCTGTAAGGACGCAGTTTTACGGTAACCACAGTGACAGCTAACGCCGTCTATGCACAAATTCCAGTTTTATATGTATACATCTGGTAGAATAATAATTTCCGACAGCGCTTATAATAATTTTCGACTTAACCACTAAAAGTTACGTACTCTATCATATATGCCTGTGATGGGATGTGAAACAGATTCACTTGCTTTTTTTTCTCACGGAGACAAGTGCTGCAAAGTGTAGGTGCAGCAATTGGTTGCGATTGCCATCTCTCCTACGCCATCTATGCGTATTGATTTAAAATTGAACGGGTAATGTGTGATCGTTTGCTCCAAACGAACACTTTTATGTGGTAGAGAGAAATTCCACGCTCAAAAGACAAACATAAAATTACCTTTTCATTACTAATTGATTGAAGTGTTGTTAACGCCCTAAACGGGTGCTGAGCTTCTAAAGACAGGTCCTAAAGTTTTTGTTAAGATTGGTTCCGAAAGACACCGTTCAGTTGAGCCCGGCAGGAAATGAACCCGTGACCACGGGTGGAGAAAGCGAACGCACTGATCTCTCGGCCACCCCGAGGTCTCTTTCTGTTATTATTATTTCTTCATGTTGGAATCAAGTAATGTTTCCGCAATAATAATTCTACTGTATATGACCAACTTTGCATCATTGTTCAGTAAGTAGTCTTTACAAATATTTATTTGTAAAACTACGGTCAATTAATTGAACATGAAAATCAATTTATTGACTTTATGCATTACCCATATTATCAGAGGAAAATTTTTCCTGCTTGTAACCTACAGATACATTTTTTGACATTCCCACTTAATTGCCTTTTTATACGATTACGAAATATCAAACTTCGTTCCAGTTATTTTTTTTCTCCTGCTTGTCCACGCTTGCACCGAGAGATCATACCTCAGTTAGTAGAGCGCTTGCTTAGCAATAAGAAGGTGAGAACCGTCCCAGTAACCACCCATCCTGGCTGAGGATTTTCAGGTATTTTCGTCAGTCACATCAGGCAAATGCCGGGATGATATCCACTAAGTCCTCCCTGTGACTAGTTTTGAACATACTTTCCCCCCACACTATTCCAGCCAGAGTCTGATATGCTTAAAGGCCAAAAATACTTATTTTTTAATTGTCCACGCCTGTAAGTTTTGTGACGATAGTGTCGATACATGAATTTGCCAATGAATGAAAATGAGTCGCTTCCAGAAATACAAAATTACGGATCTATAAAAGCATCTTTTAAAAATTCGAGTTTTCCTGATTCGCTTTCACGAACTGTTCGTCGGCCAGTGCAATTCCACTTTCCTCCGCTCCATGCTTGATTCTCTCTCTCAGAGTACTTTTCTGTTACACGATAGTATTATAAAATTGATGTATTACAGTTTTCAATATGGTTATTCGATATAAATAATCTTCAGTAAACGTGTCTAATCATTTCTGTCTGCTACTAGAAACCTGTTTGGTATTTAAACCTGTTTTATCTCAAATTTCTCTAAGTGATGCTAACGCCTGTAATTTATATTATTCCGCAATACACCCTGTTATATTTTTTCCTGCAAAATGATTTTGGAGGAAAGATTACATATCCTGAAATAATATGCATTCAAGGTTATCCACTAATCAAGGTGGGTTTCATATCCAAAAGGCGAACAGTAACAGCACTCATATAGCTTAAATAAAAATTCTAATGGGTCAAAAATATATGATCGCGATTGTACTATCATGGCCAAAATTATGTTCACATGACTTTGTTATACACGATTTTTCTCTAAGCCTACAAGATAGGCCACCCAACTAACGTAGAGTGGGCGGTGTGTGATTCTGAGAGTGTATGTGTGAACGAGCAAGGGTTGGAATTTTCTTTTCTTTAACAGAAAACATTATCACATGTCTTGGGTTCTGAAAAAACTATTTATGATCTCTTGTAGTATGTAGAAAATAATGAAAAAACTTAAGAGAGTCCCATTTAAAAAAACAAAAGAGGAAACGTAATACAATTTTTACATTAGGTGAACCACTGGTTCAAGTTTACTGAAAAGTGTAATTTAAATTGTCCAGTAGAAAAGATTCTTACCGAACATGGATAAACGAAAAAGAACTTGAAACCTATGGTTACTAGGTATTTCTTAATGAATCGAATATTCCATAGAACACTAATGTCATGCACTAAAGACAAGAGAAAACATATTTCTATCAGTACTTAAAAATGGGGAACGATATTTATGTTTTATAATTTTTGATAATATGTTGTTATTTACGTTTATCATTTACAAAGAACATGTTAGTTGCAAAATACACAAAATATGTTATGTGCCAAGTTATAAGTTATAGTAAATATAATTTCTATCTCTCTCTGTCTCTCTCTCTCTTTCTTTCTTTCTCTCTCTCTCTCTCTCTCTCTCTCTCTCTCTCTATCTATCTATCTATCTACACACTCACTCACATAATATATATTCGGGGAGAGGCCTCATCCACTAGTGGATTGAATATGGCTGTGATTTATGTGTATACATATATGATCGACAGATACAGATAAAAGAATGAATCATTGAGCATCATATGGAGAATATCTGAGATAAATTAAGATCTTTGTCTTTCCAGAAAAATATTTGTGTGTGTGTGTGCGTATGATAAACGTAGATATGAGTATGTTTTGTTCCAAACGGCCACCACATCTTACTTTGTAGAGCGTTGGTTTCGTATTCGGGAGATCCTCGATTCAGTTCCAGCGGACGACTGTCCTGACTTAGGTTTACCCAGTGTTTTCCTCAGCCACACCAGGCATATACCGGGATGATACCTTCAATTTACGATCTGGCAGACCCCCAAAAACACAAAACCTTAACTCGGAGTGATCCATCGGTGCCAAAAAGCTATAAATAAGATGTAAACCCAACGATAATATATAAACCTGTCGCTCTGTTAATCGGCATATTGCTTTTTAGCGCCGCGTGGGTGGATCGACGTGGAGATCGAGATGGATCGAATGGCCGTAGCTCAGTTGCTATAGCGTTGGCTTAGCAATCGATAGGTTTCCTTTATCCTTACTGAGGTGATGCCAGGCTATTTTCCTCACGACATGAATAAACTAATGTTTATAATAATCTGAAAAAATAGAATAAACACACTCACTTACATAATGACAGAGAGTGTGTGTAGGAGAAGGAAGGAGTAAGAGAGAAAGTGAAAAAAGGAATTGACGAAGTCACCGAAAGAAAGAGAAGGATAGAGAAAGATCAATGAAAACCTTGAAACTAGATTGATTTATTATTATCCTAAACAACAAACGTAAACACACGGTTTACTTTCTGATTCAACCTTTCTGAGGTTGAGGCTGAATTTCACACTTAACGGTGTAGATCACCCCCGCCATCTTGGTATGCATTTTCCATTGATTTACATGGGAATTGTTTTACTTGTCTTATGTCTTTCAGGAGCATACTTTGAACTTCTGTTTTCGCCCAGTTTATCGTCATGCTCTCTTTTACTCATGCTATTTTATAGAAATGCAATATTTTACACACGAACT
This sequence comes from Lepisma saccharinum, assembly GCA_022664845.1. Taxonomy (NCBI): domain Eukaryota; kingdom Metazoa; phylum Arthropoda; class Insecta; order Zygentoma; family Lepismatidae; genus Lepisma; species Lepisma saccharinum. Next base: position 54,265 of record JAGDQP010010839.1, read on the forward strand.
GTATAATTTCCCGTTAACATATTGTGATTTATATAGCAAACTATTAATAATACATTATACTTATATATTTGAAGAGACTTCATAAACCAAAACTATACTCGGGTCAAAATAACCAAGATAAATTTTGTGAAAGCAGAACTTAAATATTCTACTTCCGAGAGGTATAAAATGAGTAAAATAATTCCCGTGTAAATCAATGGAAGGGTCATACCACGATGGCGGGGGTGATCTACACCGTTAAAGTTAAGGTTGCATGAAAGCGAGGACAAAATTGAATATTAATGACGTTGAGGATCTAAGGGTGAGGATATGGAAATTAAGCCAGTCCTGATGAGGCTGAATACCAATTATACACGTGC